>CM037917.1:982500-1102500 GCA_021346845.1 Apeltes quadracus
CTTCGCCTCCCCGTCTCCGGCGAGGGCAAAGGTGTAGCACATCAGGGCGGAGGTGTAGAGGTTCTCCGGCTGGCCGGACATCGCCGCCTTCAGGCAGGTCAGACACCCCCGAACCATCGGGTCCTGCGTCGCAGACCGGGGACGCTGAGGTCAACCAATCAACCGTCTCTCCTGACAGACGCACCGGGGGGGGGGGGGGGGGGGGGGGGGGGGGGGGGGAGGGGGAGGAGGAGGGGGAGGAGGCCAGAGGGGGGAGGCGGCGTGGGACTCACCTCGGCGTCGGTGCCGAGCTCCAGCAGAGCAGCGGCGATGTAGGCCGTCAGCGACACGTCGTCACTGACTCCTCCCTGTGGGACAGAGCAGCTGTTACCATGGAAACCAACCCATCGTATTGAAGCTCCGTGTGAGCTGAATCCATAATATCAATAAATAGGAATCACATTTTGATACAATCACACAAGCGATATTTCCCACATTTCTAACGTATTTTGGGGCTTTTATCTTCACTCTCGGTGAGACGCCATTAAAAGATGAGGAGACGCGTTCCGCTCCGCCTTTGATCGCTCCGGAACGAGCCGCCGCCCATTAAGCCCTCCTCCTCCTCCTCCTCCTCCTCCTCCTTCTCTTCCTCCTCCTCCTCCTCCTCCTTCTCTTCCTTCCTGGGGGATGAAACTCTGAGCCGAGCCGATGAACGCTCCCGATCCATCCCAGAGTATTGATTTACATCCAAACAGCATTTCAACTCCCATAAAGACATTTAATCGTTAGCGTTTTATAGAAATGTATAAGGAAATAAAAAGTTGTATATTTATCATGTTCAGCTCGAGGTAGTAAGTTAAACAGATCGTAAATTATCTCCAATATCGATATTGCTTTTATATTCTTGTGATCTCAGTTCATCGAAACCAAAACCACATTTCACAGACTACACCTGAACGCATCATTCTCCGTGTACCTGTCCGTTAGCCATTAGCCGTTAGCCGCTCTAATAATGTGGGATGCTTCACCTTCATGCCGTTGTGCAGCAGCTTCCCCACCGAGCGCACGCAGCCGTCGGGCCGCTGCAGGCGGCTCAGCCACCGCCGGGCGTCGCCGATGTGGGCGTCGCCAACGAAGATGTAGGGCCGCGCCCCCCCGAAGGACTTCATCACAAAAGAGGTCAGCCTGCGGGGGCAGATTGTAGTTGTTATCATTACAGAAAAGGATTGTGTGGCAGCACTGAAACCATTGTGATTAAAAGGTCAAAGGTCAAAAGGCTCTGCAGGAGGATCAACATGATCATTGGGCAAAAAAGAATATTGATCAATGCTTTTTATAACAAAAATGTACAAATGTTTGTCCTTATTAGGGAGTCCGAATGTGTGTGTGTGTGTGACACACATGCACACGCACAAGTTTGTTACCCCCCCCGAGGCGCCGAGCTGTGAGCCATTAAATGCAAATATATATTCATGTTTTCTGGCAGCTTCAGTGTGAAAAGAATTATTAGGATTCCTGCCGGTGCCAAGGACACACTGTGTGTGTCTGTGTGTGTGTGTGTGTGTGTGTCTGTGTGTGTGTGTGTCTGTGTGTGTGTGTGTGTGTGTCTGTGTGTGTGTGTGTGTCTGTGTGTGTGTGTGTGTCTCTCTCTGTGTGTGTGTGTGTGTGTGTGTGTCTCTCTCTGTGTGTGTGTGTGTGTGTGTGTGTGTGTGTGTGTCTCTCTCTGTGTGTCTGTGTCTGTATGTGTGTGTGTCTGTGTGTGTGTGTGTGTGTGTCTGTGTGTGTGTGTGTGTGTGTGTGTGTGTGTGTGTGTGTGTGTGTGTGTGTGTGTGTGTGTGTCTGTGTGTGTGTGGTTGGACAGCGACGTTTTAAATAAAAATGTTCTATATCCGATGATGCAACTGCAGTTCATCCTGAGTTATATAAATGATCATATTCCGAGTATTTCTTCTTTAATAAAACAATGCAATGCATTTCTTTCTTACGCTTAATTAAATAGATCTACTTCTATTACTTTATATAATACCCACTCCAGTACCTGTATAACATATCAAATCTGTCTAAATGTGCGAAAAGACGTTTTGATGTAGAATATTAAACTGGTTGCCATGACGTTGCCATGACGTCTCTCCGCTCACTGACCAGGTGTTTCCAGACTCGTCGCTCTTCCCGAAGGCGCTGAAGGAGCCGTCGTCGTGCTTGTAGGCGAGTTCCCTCTGGTATCCTGACACACACACACACACACACACACAAACACACACACACACACACACACACACATCCGATCCGTCGTCCGGCACCGAGCACCAGTTGTGTTCTTAAGCGACGCGCTTCCTCACCGGCCTGCAGGAAGCGCGTCGCCCGGCTCTGCACCTCCTCCGTCAGCTGCTCCGTGCTCCTCAGGTAGTTCAGGATGAAGACGTTGGGCGCAAACAGCACCATGTTCTGCTCGCCGCAGCCGTACGGCATGGCCAGGAGCCGCTCCACGTTCTTCAAGGCCCGGCCCATCAGGTCGCCTGTGGAGGCAGAGGTCCATCTCACAGCACGGGGGGGGGGGGGCTGGTTCTACAGCTGGAGGAGTGACACTTACCCACAACGGAGACGGAGGCCCTGGCCGATCCGGCCACGAACACCTCGGGCATCAGGAGGGAGACGTTCTTCTCCACGGGCCCCTCTGACCCCCCACAGAGCAGGCGGCACATTAACCACCCACGAAGAAGAAGAAGAAGACCTGGACTACAACTTCATGTCTATGCGGTAAGTATGAAGCGATTAGCTTAGCATGTAGCCGTGTTAGAGTCCGAGGAGGGAGGAGGACACAACCAGGCTTTCTTTATTCTGACGAGATAGAAGGGTCAGAGGTCACGGGTTGTTAGTGAGCGCTCACCTGCAGGACAGAGCAGCGCGTTGTGACTGACCATCTGTGGCGTTCCTTCCGCCTGCAGACACAAAAAGAAATGAAGACGTAGTTGCACTAAACAAAGAGGACAGCACTTATCTGCTCGTGTCACTTCCTGTCTACTCATCAGTTACATTCACTGACCTCCACCAGCAGCGACCGAACCACCGAGTCCACCTGCCCCGTCTCAGGGACAACGGACACCTCGTTACCGCACAGCAGGTCTGTCCTCAAGGCCTCAGCGGTGACCTTCAGATCCACGCGACCTGAGGGAGACGCACAGAGAGACACACAGAGACGCAGAGAGATACAGAGACAGAGATACACAGAGACGCAGAGACACACAGAGAGGGAGAGACACGCAGAGACACAGAGAGAAAGAGGGACACAAACACACAGACATGAAGAGAGACAGAGACACAGACAGACAGAGAGTGAGACAGACGTCACGCGGTCACATGTTGCACACAGAGGCAGGAAGGAAGGAAGCGGCTTTTCCACCTCATTACTCTGCATCACCTCTCGTCTGTTTGTCCCCCCGTTTCCCTCCTCCCGCTGTCTCCCATCTCATTCTCCCTCATTACTTTACATTTGTTGCCTTATTCCCCCCTTCGCACGGAGGACAGGCTCGGATGCCCCCCCCCGAGGGTGGAGGTTTCCGAGTGTTTCGTCAGAGATGACTACCTGACTTGTTAGTGCGAGTGATTGTCAGCGTTCCTCTGAGGGGCGGCGGGTGGAGGGGGGGGGCACAGTTTGACATTCATTCACGAGGCTTCGTCTTCGTCCTGATTATCACGTTTTCTGCCAACTAAGACTTATTACATACATATTAGTCTAACAATCGTTATAATACCTTTAATAACAATGAGTCATATTAATGTGCATAAAAGAATCGCCAGAAGATGCAATAAATCCACCTGAAAGTTGGATCATATTTTAACAGAACATATTCTTCTATTTATTTGAATACCCAGAGCAGTGGGCTTTAGGACCCAGGAGAAGGTCCGGCTCTCCTCGCCGCACAGACACGCCCGGTAGCGGCAGCCATCGCAGCTGCTGAAGTCGTACTGGTCCGACTCGGCCAGCGACACGTTCACCTGCAGACCACAGACAAGAGATGTCTCCTGTCAATCAAACGTCTGAAGGAGAGGGGGAGGGACTTATGGCCATAGAAACCGTCATCAACTTAGCAGACTCCACGTTGTACACAATAACTTGTGTACACAGTACTTGTTTCTGCAAGTCTCACGTATGCAGAAGATCTGAATGCCGATCATGACATCACCATGACATCACCACAAGGTCTGTTCACTATTTCTACCAGGTCACACACGGCTGTGATTAAGTTGCAATGAAGTGAAGGCATCTACAGACCATCCATTGAAATTTACCATGATGCACTTGGAGAGGTAGTTGAAGACGGCGGCTTTGAGCGTGAACACCTCCCCTCGGATGACGGAGTAGGGCAAGGTGAGGCTGACGAAGAACGGCTGGAAGGCCGTCAGCACGGCGCCGGGCGCCACGCCGAAGCCCACGGAGGAGACGCAGAAAGCGCCGGCGGCCCATTGGGTGACGGTGTCGGGCACCGTCTTCTCCACGTCAACCGAGCCGCTGTCTCTGTGGAGACACGCAAGGAAAAAGACCATAAACTCATTTCCTCATAGACGTCTATGTGAGGAGTCGCCCCCTGCTGGTCACCACACAGAATGACGCTTTAACGCAGTTAGAACCTTGAGTGGTGGAAAGGAGGTAGATTAAAAGCTTTAGAAACGAGCTGATTACCCCACAGGAACAAGGTCCCAGATCCAGGTCTCAGGGAAGAAGGTCCTGACCGTCTCCTTCTTCTCCTTCTTCTCCACCTGCACTCTAATAGTCCCCGTGGTCTTTGGGGCCCTAAAAGCCACAGCTCCGTCATACGAGACGTCCTCCTCCACCTCTGGGGAAGCAAGTTCACAGTCTCTCATTTCCTGCTCTGCGGTGGATGCGAGGCTGCGTTGCGCCTGAACGTACCCATATACATATATTCGAGGCAGTCATACGGCTTTTTCACGTCGGAGTTGGTCACGATTTTGATTCCTATTTTCTAGAAGGGGGAAGAGAACAACAGTAAGAGGAGCCATGCGGATAAAGCGAAAGGATCGGTACGTGTCATCGGTTTGAAGTGGTCTACTTTGAAGACGCCGTAGACGTCGTCCACCATCTCAGGTTCTGCTTCTGCTGTCCGCCACGTGAGGCAGGGCTCCGAGTCTCTGACGTCGTCGGCGTATCCCGACAGCTTCTGTACAGGCAGCCGCCTGTAGACCTGCAGAGACACGTTCACAAAGAAATAACACAGATCCTGATCATATATTCACAATATGATTAATACACTAAACTAGCACTAATTCCCCTCTTCTCTTTCTTTTTGCAGCCATGGTTGCGGCGCGCGGAGCGGCGGCGGCGTACCGAGGCCACTGCTGAGCTCCTCCTGGCGCTGCAGCAGCAGCACGCTGAGGTCCACGGCGCTGACGGAGCACAGGGAGCCCGGATGAGCCTGCAGACGCAGCGTGCTCCTCCCTGCTGGGAGCTCCTGCACGGAGGAGAACTCCAGAGACACCTGAGCACAGGAGACAGCGCAAACTCTCACTGATGACAATAAAGATTTATTCTTATCGATTAATACTGTAAAATAATGTGTTTAGAGCTCGTGTTCGGAAGTTGAAAAGATCTCATTTCTATTTTATAATTGTGTTTATTTATCGCTAAAACTACATTTTACAGATGAGACTTGAACACATCACGAAAACAACGTTGTCACTTTCACAGGGCAGAGCCTGAACGCACCATAATGTAACAGTTATTGGTTAGCCGTTAGCTGCTAGCTACTATCTCCTCTTCATCTAAAGGCTGGTTGGTTGTTGAGGTCCTGATCGATGATCCTACTGAACCGCTGATGGTGACCGTTAAACGCTGAGTCATTAATCGACAGCGATCAGAAGTACAGAAACACAATGAATTGTATAAACAACATCTCTTGGACGACTTGGACTCATTCCTGCGGCTGGTACCTTGTTGTTGAGGCAGAGTTGGACGCGGAAGTCGTGGCTGTCGGCCACGACTTCGCCGCCGGGCATCACGGTGTAAACCGCCACCTGGGCAAAGGGCGCCAGGCCGGTGACCCGACGGAGGGAGACGGAGAACTCCCCTTTGTTCACTGAAGCAGGAAAGGAAGCGTGAGACAACAGTGTACTGTTCTTTTTAATTGTCAAGTTGTAGACTGTATTCAGGAAGGGGGCGTGGTCACGGTGAGGTCTGCAATTCTGCCGCTGCCATTTTTGTTGACGGACAGGAAGTGACCATGTTTGGAGCGCGAAAGACGTATAGACGCCGTATACGTGTCTGGTAGAGAGCTGTCAATCAGCGTGTAGCCCCGCCCTAAAGCCTCCCCTCCCCTTACTGAATGAACGTCATGCTGAATGCTTCATTAAACATTAATCAGCTCGTACCAGTTCCTGCTTTAACAGCCACTGGGACTCGACCGTGCTGCACAATTCCCCCTCTGGACATCACCTGGAAAAGGAAAGACACAAACATGAAGTCGTACTCAGAGCTTAGGAATGGATGATTCCTTCCCAGGTAATAGAAAGTTTTAATAATAGCATTAAGAAATAAAGTCCTGTGACATAATTAAAGAGACCTGCACAATGCGAGAAGACGGGTGGAAAGATGATTATTCAGAGGGAGCTTTAAACATGTCAACTAAAAGCAACATGTGTGACTTCAAGGATTCTTTTCCCTCAACAACAAGAGTCTCACCAGGTAAAAGAAGTCCAGGACTTCCTGTTCCTTCTTTAGCTCCTCCCCCTGGATGATGTAGCGAGCGCGCACCTCCTGGTCCTTGTCACAGGCCAACTTCCTGCTCAGCTGCTCGAGCTTCAGGAAGCTGCGACTCCTGGAGTAAAAGGGCGCCACCTGCTGGCGGGCCGAGCTGTGCCGGGGCCTGTGCACGCCGGCCACGTCGCTCTTCCCCTCTCTGGAAGTCGCCTGTTGACGGTCAAACGGTCACATTGCACTGTGATTGTTACCAACATTACCGGTGTTGTTTGTGTCGTTACGAACCATCAGATCCACCGTGTCCGTCCAGAGAGTCGTGTCCAGAGAGAAGGAAGCCACGCCCCTCGAGTCTGTGCTGAGCGTTCGGTTCAGGTGGCCGCCGCAGAACAGGTGAACCGCCTCGTTGGCCACAGCTTTGCCGTCTGCACCGACCATTTTCACCTGTGAACAGGCGGGAAGTCACGTGTACGTTGGGCCTCACGTGACCTCCAGCACGCCCAGTTGGACATCAAAAGGGTCCAACTTAAAAATAAGGTCTGAAGCTGAAGGGTTCATTCCCTCGCGAGTAGTGAGGTGTTCAAAAATATTCATTAGAGATTTGCTGTGTGCAAAGCTAATAGCTAATAGCACAAATAGCTAATCTCCTAAATCACCAGATTTATCCTCTCGGGAGCCTAAATTTCATTTCAGGGTTTTAAAATACTTTGGCTGAAAACGCTACGAAGGAAAGTTTTAAATAAACCCCCGAAATCAATCGCACAGGTACGCCATCGGTCTTACCTTCCCCTCCAATGGGATGCCGCTCTTGTAGGCCCTGGGTACTTCCTGGAAGGTGACCGTTCGGACGATACTGCTGAAGGTGCTGCGGCCCTCGGCCTTCAGAACGACGCCTAGAGGACAGTAGACATGGTCACACGGATCATTGGGAACCTCAACGATCTCCACAACCCCGAACCGACGTACCCGTGCCGAACTCCTGCAGCTCGGCGGTCACCTCGAAGAAGTCGGTTCTGTGCGCGGTATCGTTGAGAGAAAACTCCTTCATGTCCACAGTTTGTGTGGCACAACCACTTTTGTCCGTCTAGGAGGTAACGACGATAGTCAACTAAAAGTAAAATGAACATATCTGCGACTCACAGGTTTGCATGTGGAGTACTCACCGGTATTTCATACGTCCTGCACAGGTCCTTTTCTTGGATACGTGAACGCCAGTGAAACCGGTGGGCGCGTCGACAAAAAACTGCTTTGACTGAACCAACAACAGGTTTCCCATAAGTGTATCTGCAGGGGAGAGAGAGAGAGTTGCATCAGAGACGTACATAAGTGGACCATCGGCAACCAGTGGACAGGAAGTGTCCACAGTTAGATGGCGTCCCCTGCTTTATGGTCTGTTTGACTCCACATGGACCATAATTCACTAAATGAGCATCACACTGCTTTGAAGAAGACTTGAAACTAGAGACTGAGACCATAAACTCATGTTTACAATGTTTACTGAGGGAGTCAATTCCTCATAGACGTCTATGGGAGCAGAGGAGTCGCCCCCTGCTGGTCACTACAGAGAAGTAGTAATTTCCTCATAGACGTCTATGGGAGCAGAGGAGTCGCCCCCTGCTGGTTACCACACAGAATGCAGTTTCACCACATTTAAACTCACTAGGCGTTAACCTCCAGGCCATGTGAATGCCTAGCCTGGCTAACGTCAGTCCCTGATCTGGAAACCACATGTTCATTTCCGTGTATTGGAGGCGGGGTTTACGAATGCCCAGAGCCGTTTATTGGGCGCCACGAATGTCTGTCAAATGCGCCTGTTCCTAGCGACAGAAGTCGGCGATCAGTCAGAGAGTTATGTGGACGAGATGTCGTTCAGCGACTATTGCCGTTTGTGCAAGGCAAACATGAGAGTAGAAGGTTTATCTCAGAGGTCTCCAAAACCGCGTAACCTCTGTCCTCCTCTGTCGGGGCCGGGCTGACCAGGGGGGGGGCGGGGGGACGGGGGGCGGGGGGACGGGGGACGGGGGGCGGGGGGGGGAGGGGTGCTGGCGCTCGGCTTCGCGCACCTTAACCTCCACGGATACGGGTTACGGTCCGTGGAAGTTTGCCGGCGGGCCGTAGGCCCCTGGTATATATGGCCACTCTACAGACATGTTTTTATCGAGAGGTGAGCGTTGTTAGGGGTGACAGTTGTGCGCAAGGCAGCCTGGGAAAACCCAGGCTAGTGAAGGCCGTGAATATGGCCTCAATTTATGCGCTTTTAGTAAAAAGGACAAGAAGATGCACAGGAGTTGCTGCATCATTCCGAGGAGAATGAGATGTTTCAGTTCAGATTTTAATGGCCGCCATCTTGATGGTTGAAGTGGGACACTCACTTTCCACAGATCCTCAGCGTCACCTGCTCGTCCAAGATGCTGATCACCTCGGGCAGATGCACCTTTACTTCATACTTTGGCAAAACTAAAAGCCAACGAAACAGAGTGAAAATGTATATAAATCAGAAGCCACTGTTCGGTAAATGATCTTCATACAACGGCTGCACACCGTATTCCTTGATGTCGAAGCTGTGGGAGACTTGCTCTCCTCGGTCCGTGGAGGCGGTGATGGTGTAGGTTCCTTGTGCCGCCTCGGGGATCACCGGGTGGGAGAGGTCCAGGATGCCGCTGGCGACCGTCGCATTCAACCACTGGGCGATGCGGTTTGAACTGGGATCCTGCGTGAAGTCGGACGTACGGAGGTTTCCATCCCGAACAATATCACAACGCCTAACGTGACTGCGGCCCCGCGTAGGGGAAGGGGGCTGCCCTCTAGTGTATTTTAGTACAATGTTTATTTAACTTTTATGTGCAATACATTTTAATTGAATCATTATTTAAGTACAGTTTTTTTTCTTCCTATATTTAAGCGCAGTCTTACTGTTGAAACTGTGTAAAATGTTACAATGGCTGACAATATTAAATATACTTCTTTAGGACTAAAACCTCTGCCTTGTTTTTGATGAATACTTCGGCCTACTACGCTGCTGTGCAGTGTTGGTCATTATGGTGGTACTTTCTGAGGTGGTACTTGGTGTAAAAAGTTTGAGAACCACTGCTTTATAATAATAATTGAGAATACAAGGGGAGAATCTCATTGGCTGTTCGTGGAGGGAACAAGTGATGACGACTTCCTGTTGGACTACAGGAAGTTGGGTTTAATAATAATAAGTTTGAGTCAATCTCACCTGGAGCGCCACAACACTGTACTGAAAGACAAAAAGAACAATGATATAAAAGTGAATAAGCTGGAAATGGATTTATGGACATAGAATACACAGCAGTATTATAGTAACAAACTAGTAGCTAGTTTAGTTTAAGAAGTGCGTATAACATCACGTACAAACAGCAAAAACATGAACAAGAAGCGGCCCGTCGGACATCACGTGTTCTATGTCATCCGACGTATCCGTTCCTCCATATTATGGTTGTGTGATGATCTGAACACGTTTTATGGCTTTCTGCTGACGTCCCGCTGAGCGGCGTCGCTACGTCCTCCTGGCCGTGGATACGTCACTTCCTGTGGTGCGAAGTCAAACCAACGTGTGGAGTTTGTCCAGTTTGACCGTCAGACGTTTTGCTGCCTCGGTCGACTTCCTGCCGATGGCTCCTCCCCCGTCGCAGCGCAGCCGGAGGCTTCAGACGCTCCAAAGGGACTCTGGCAGCGTGTTTATCGCAGCGCGCCACACTGCGCCTCACGCCCACGCCGCCCCCCCCAACAAGCAGGCCTGCTGTCCTCCGCCCACGCTCCTCCACCGAATCACGCCGCACGTCGCCCGCCATCATCGTCATTTTGAAGGGCAACAAACACAAATGTAAATGAATAAGTGAATCAAACTCACCACTCGGGCGACTGGGAGGAAATTAACGTCCATTGAGACGATTCGGAATTGAACTGAAGAAAAGACGGAAAAACAGACCAAGAAATCAGCATCAATTTATTCTCCAAATAAAAAAAACCCATCTATTCTCTAAATATGATGAATCAACGTATCCTCTAAATGTGGCCAAACAAACAGCTACAGCTACAAAGGCTGAGGCCCTTATAAGCACATATGAGTTAGATCCCACATTACGGGGGGGGGTGGGGGCGTGTGGGGGGGAGCTTCTGTCTGACAGGGTTTTCTGTGCAAAATCCCAGAGAAGGAGCCAAAACAGCCCGATGACATCAGCGACGAGACGCCGCTGCCCAGGCGTGCAGCCATGACGCCCTGCGGCAGGTTCATGTTTCTGGCTTTTGGAGCTCGGCCGTGTGACTGAAAGCTGAAGGAGTCGTTTTCCCTCTTTAAGGAAACAAGCGAGACGCCGACTCCACTTTCTAAAACCACGGCTACATCCGTCTAGAATAAAGGATTTCATTGATGAAAGTTCTGCATGATACCACGTGTCCCTGAAGTCGTGTGTCCTTTTAATCTGAATAAACAGGTTATTTGGGGATATTCTAAAAGCGTCCGTGAGCTATAAGTTGTCATTGATGGGTGTTTTGTAGTATTTCTGAATGAAGCTCACAGGAAGCAGCGTGCTGACGTAGGCCGTAGTCATGGCGACCAGTTATTAGGCAGAGCAGCGCATGAACCTCTGAAGTCATCAGCTAACGAAGTCGTGGGCGAATGACGGCGTGACAGCGGGAGGCTTGCACTGCTCACTGATTGGTCGGTTGCCTCACCGGTCTGACCCAGTTTGTAGACGGGTTTGTCGGTCTGGATCAGGTGGATGAAGGTCGGGGGCTCGATGCGGATCTTGGTCTCCATGCTGATGGAGGCGCCCCCCCCCTGCATGGTGACGTGGACCGTCGCTACGGTCCTAGAACGCACGGCAGGAACCTGCAGACAGTGGAACACATGCAGAGAGCGTGTGTGTGTGTGGGGGGGGGGGCGTAGTCCAGAGGAGTGCACATATAGCCTTTGGCAGTAAGCAGCCTTTGTCCAGAGAGACATATGCCACATGTGTGTGTGTGTGTGTGTGTGTGTGTGTGAAGGGGGGCGGGGGGGCCGCCCCAGAGTAAAAAAACAGCGAGTGGCGACCAAAGAAGAGCCTGCTGAATCTGTGCGGCTGGTTCATTGGGCGAGGGTCACCATGGGAACCGTTATGGTTAAGATCCGCCCCGCTCTACCTCGCCACCCACAGAGCCCAATGCATGCTGGGTCACACCTGGAAGCTGAAGCAGCGGTAGAAGTCCCCGGTGACGTCCTCCTGGAGGAGGGCGGTCCTGCTGGAGTGCGTCTCCAAGGCGACGGTGAGGTTGACGGGCGTCGGGGGCCCGTGGACCTGAGCGCACAAGGGCTCCTGTTTGCCCCCCCCTACCAGGGAGCTCAGCGTCACCACAAAGATGCTGCAGGTAGAGATGGAAAAAAATAGGAATCGTACACAAGAGGAAACCCGGAATTCAGACCGAGCAGCCACTCACCCAAACCATAGTTACCTGCTTGGTAAAACCATAAAACCTGCAACTTAAAGCAAACTGTGCGGAAACGTCACTAATAGAGAAAATGGATGGCTTTGTTGGGTCTTTGGAGTCCAACAGCTAGCATGCTGCTAACGCAGGCGCTAGGCGGCTCATGCTAATGGGCCAGGCTCACCTCGTGATTGGCTGGGGCATGGGGCAGTAATACGACCACTAAGATGTTGTTTCTCCACCATATGAAAGGTCGAATCATCAGCATTTGGAAGGTGTTTTTTGAACTTAAACAACCTCCAATTTACTCGAAACGTGGTGCAAAAACACACTAAACAAACAAACTAAAGGTCAGAACAGAATCAACACAGATTCACACACACAGAAAGACACACAGAGGGACGGAGACACACAGAGACACACAGAGAGACGGAGACACACAGAGAGACAGAGACACGGAGACAGACAGAGACACAGAGAGAGAAGGAGACACACAGAGACACACAGAGAGACGGAGACACAGAGATAAGAGCCGCTGAGTAATGAAATCGTTCAGTGGGAGAAGGTGGACGTGCAAGCACAGAAACGAGCGTGCACGTACGCACGCACGTAGGAATGTACGCACATCTGCAGATGGCATAACTTGGTTTGAAGGACCACATGACGCTGGATTGGTCCTCAGTGGGAGCAAGCAAGTCGACACAGAACCGTTTCCTGTTTTCGGTGCCGCAGGACGGCGATGTTGTTTTCTACTCACGTGTCATTGAGTTGGGACGCTGGCGCAGTTTGCAGGAGGGCGGACGCGAGGACGAGCGTCCAGAGGACCGGTGCCATGATGTGTGCGGCGCTCAGTCTGCGAGTGTCGCTTCCAAACCGAGGGGGTCGGTGGTTTTATACCCCCAAACACACACCTCCCACTGGACCGATGCCCCTTTGGAATGTTCTGCAATAAGTACAAACAACCAATAGAAACAGCAGGGTTCTATAGCAGGAGGGTCAAAGGTCACATGACTAAATGAAACGTTTCATGGATAAATCACAGGCACGCGGTCTCCGGCTTCCACTGGAACGCCACGCCGCTATGAACTGTGGGTAATCCCCTTGGTTGAAGTCTGCAGAAACGCGGACTTGCAAAGGAAGTGTTGAGGAAGCGCTGCAGCGAAATGACGCAGGAGAGGAACCTTCATCATCAGATCCTCACCTCACGCTGCAGGACGTCCGCTGCACACCTTTACCTTGACGTTGTAGTTCTGCGTGAATGTGAGAGAAGTTGTGCAGGTTACCACGCTGCTCTTTGATTTCAGGCTATAGCTCTAAAAATGTACCTCTGCTTAACCACCTAACATCCGTGTGAAGCAGCAGGATGTTGCTTCTCTGCAGACTGCCGGCCCGAACCAAACACACAATCTTCATCGCAATATCCATCACTCCTTTCATGTTTAAAATCTTTCATCTTTCCACACAATGCTTGCTGGTGAATTATACAATGATGATCCAGGATATCCGGGAGAGATTCACTTTGCATTCCCGTCACAGCAGGCGCCCCACCAGTTGTGATGGAGATCAGATTGAAGAGCATTAAAAGTATCCTCCCCTCTGGTGTGTCCTTTTAATGGCGAAGGTGTGAGTAGCTCTTCCTTGGCGCTCATGTCTTCAAAAACCATCCTGATTAAAACACACAATTGTGCCACATCCACCACATCAGTCGATGCGTCAATATCCTCCCCCAGTCGCTCCTCCACATCGCTCACGTCGTCTTGTTGTAATATTACAGGAGAGTTGCACTTCTTTAATTCATCAAAAATGCTCTCCGCTGCCTCGAGAAAAGCTTCCTTCACCAGATCGCCGTCACCGCATGGACGTGACTGACGCGGTAGGAAGCGATAGTTGCGGCCTTACCGCACTTTTGTGAAGGCGTTTCTGCAGGGAAATCCCTCCCGTAGCTCCCGTGTGCCGTTTTAAAACGCCGCTCCAGATTCCCGCTCTTTGCCAACGCCACCGTCGCATTGCAGATCTAAACAGTAGGTCAGTTAAACTGACCTACTGTTTAGTTTTCATACATTTTGTGGACGTGTTTAAGTGTTTAAAATATGACACCAAAATAACACCAAAACTAGGGCTGCTTGCGGCATAAGCGAACTAAGCGGCTGCTTGGGGCCCCAAGCAGCCGCTTAGTTCGCTTATGCCTTGGGCCGGCCCTGGCAGCAGGCAGCAGAGAGCAGCACACATTCCGTTTCGTGTCTTCTCTCTTCTCCAAACTGAGGGGGGGGGCTCATGAAATCCGGCTCAACTCGTCCCACTGATGAATTCTTTATTGAAACAATACGCCCCCCCCCCTCCCCCCCGCTCTCCCACTATAGATACAGCTCATAAAAAGTTCAATTAGCCGGCGCGTGAAGATCTCAACGAGATGATCTTGTACGACTAAAAGCTCCCCGCGCTCGGGGGGCGGGGCCTCTGCACATGGAGCAGCGGATAACAAAGGAGGCCGGGCGGCGTGCGGGGGGGTTGGGATGTTCAAAGCAGCAGCTTACGCCTCTGGGCCACGCGGGGCCTCTTGAGTCGCACAGTGAAATGTGTTGTTTAACGAGCCTTTACGGGAATCCACACTTCCACCGACGCGCTGAAGATCGCAGACAAACACCAGCCGCCGATGAGGGTTGCTATTGGTCGTCTGAGACTTTGGTGGTTCCCGTATTGGTATAACGAACGCGTGTGTTTGTGCGCGCGTGGTGGTGGATACGGCAGAGAGCTGCTCTTTGAGCGCCTTGCTGACGGGGCATCGGAGGGGCTTACATGTGGAAACAAAAGGAACTCCGGTTGGTTTCTGATGACTTGTTTGGATTCAAAGCCAATGTTCTAAACATTTAGGTTTTTTGCCTTAAAATTATATTTTAATACGTCAAATAAGATTTAATCATAATGAATTCATAACAAGTATGAAGTACGGCAGCTATCTGCATGCTAACATTAGCATGCTAATAAGACAAAGGACACCATGCTAATTTTTTTGCGTGCTCTCCAAATGTTTGATCCTGATTGGCTGGTTGGCCTGATGATGAGCTCAGTGCAGCAGACCCACACGTCTGTGTGTCAATACGAGTAAGAACATCTCCACTGGTGAGAAGCCATCAGGCAATGCATTGTGGGTCTCCAGCAGTGTAACCTTGCATCTTAAGAGGCCTCGTGGCTGAAAGTACTCTGCAGCCGCATTGCATTGTGGTCAATTGAAGCTTCTGCAGACTGAAGAACATCTGCCCTGAAGCATCTGAGCCACCCTCCTCTTCCTCACTCAGCAGACGGAGGGGGGGAGGGGGGAGGGGGGGGGGTTAAACTACAGTAATGCTCAGCTCCCAGATCAAAGGCAGCGAATTACCAACAGCCGCTGTAATGAGAGCAGGAGGGGGTGAACCCCCCCCCCCCATGCACACACCCGCACACACACACACGCACGCACACGCACAGCACGCACACACACGCACGCACGCACACACACGCACGCACGCACACACACGCACGCACGCACACACACGCACGCACACACGTCCACCAGTAATCGAGTAGTGTGGAAACAAAGAGCGTTTGGTACCTGAAGGCCACAGTAAACATAAAGACTCATTGTCCTCTTTTGTTGTGGCAAATGCTTGTACACACACGTTGTTGATCCTTTGATATCCCGTATGAAGATAAATCAATATCTAAATCTATATATCGATCAATGGACTCTTCTTCGCTGGTGTTTGGTCATTCGGCGTCGATCAGACTTTCAGAAATCAAAAAAGTGATGAAACCTCAATGATGTGTGTGTGTGTGTGTGTGTGCGCAGGGGGGGATTACAGTCATTCATATAATCCCCCCCCCCCCCCCCCGCACACAGATGAGAGGAGAAAGTGACCCCCCCTGTTCTCCTCAGGGAACACTTATTAAAACAATACGCCAGCCGTCATTCAGACGCGCCGCCACACTTTGAAGCCCCCCCCTGGTTTCTTACCCCCCCTCCTCTCGCCACCCGTAATCCCGGTGTAACCGCGGGGATTCTGCGGCGTTCCCGCCGTTTTGTTCAACACAAACACGTCAACAAGCAAACAAACCCGCGACACGTGGAGGGCGCGGAGCCGGCGGGGAACCGGTGGATGTGAGCGCTGATGAAATGATGCTGTAACCGCTACCAATGCGCCGCGCCCGCCTCGCTCTCCCCTTCCCAGCATGCACCGCTGCAGAGGGGGGGGGGGGAGGGGGGTACAGTACGGACGGACAGGCAGCTGGGAATCATTTTCTGCCGCAATACAGGAGAAAAAATGAACAAGTGGAGGAATCGATTCCCCGTAAACCCAAAGCAGCGAGTGTGAGTGTTTAACCTGTACTCAAGAACACGCAATATTATGGGCTTTTTCTATTTCCTTACTCTCTTTAAATGTTTGGTTGTTGCACAGAGAATGAAAGTGTGTTATTGACATTCATTCGTGATGAAGATGATTCACAGGAAACAGTGTGAGTCAACGGCACTGACATTTTTACATATATATATATATATATATATATATACACACACACACATACACATACACACACACACACACACACTGTATATATTTCATATATTATTCTTTCGGATCCTTGTATCCAAAATCTCCCCCACTCCTTTATTTTATATCTATCTGTAGCTTTTGCAGGTTTGTTGGAGGTTTAAGATGAAACACAACAATCGCTCGTTGAACCGTCTCCTGTAAAGTAGAAAGTGCAGGTCAAAGGTCACTGAGGTTAAACATTTATTTATAGTTTATTCTTTGAAATTGTAAAAAAAAGGCCAAATAAAATACTATCCTTTCAAATACAATCGATTTTTAGTTTTCAGTTTCATGTTGATGAAAAGCGTGTTATTGATAGCGCGTCATTATTAGCACTGTGCTAAATTAAATAACTATCATTTAATATACAAATGTTTAATTTCCTTACTATTATTTTGACTTTGTCCTAAAAGCGTTGCAGGAAAACATTGCGTGAACAACAAATGTGTGGATTTGTTAAAGGTTGAAATAAAAAAGTCTTGCAGTCGGATTGCACGACTGATCGTGAGCGTCGTGCATAAAACACCCAAAAGAAGCAGGAGGAGGAAGAACACTGTAAACAATGGGGGGGCTACAGGGTTGCCAAAACATCGTCCTTTTTTCAAGAGAGGGGTGAGCCAGTGTTGCCTATCGCTATGGCAACAAGAAGACCTGGCTGCTTCAGTCAGCCTTGTGGTTGTCGGGGAGGCGTGAGGGTAATCCCCCCCCCCCCCCCCCCCCCCCCCCAATAAGCACACACACCTGTCACACTGCAGAGGTCACATTCAACCACATCACAGATCATCAGACACTTCTACAATAAATAAACATGTTTATTACTTACATCTCGTGCGTGATGAGCAGCGTCTTTCTTCGGTTCATTAAACCTTCGGATTAAATGCAGAGAAGCCTGACAACGATGTAGTGTGTGTGTGTGTGTGTGTGTGTGTGTGAGACCGCCATCATGCAGCCATAACAAACACACACACACACAAACCCACACATTTCAGTAAGTGGATTTAACTAAAATTAACAATTAAACTGAATTAGCAATGACGTTTTAGGGAAATGTTCTAAATTAAACATTAAAAAGAAAAAGAAAAAACATCAATTTGTTTGCTTCAGTGAAATTAACATCATGGTTTTTCTTAAAATGGCGAGTTTAAAAACACAACAAAGAGCATTTGGTTTCAGACGAGACGTGAAAATAAAGAAATGAATTTCTCTGGAATCGTCCTTCAGTCACGTAACACTTTATTGCATATAAACACATAATGAATGTTTTTTAACTGTTGTATTAAGAGTTTCTAATTGATTAAATGTTTAAAGTGCTTCATTTAAAATAAAGCTCCTTAGACTTTACGGATGTGATAAAATAACAATACCGTCAATTTACAAAACCATAAAGACCAAATGGTGATACATTGTGACGCTTGCGGCTTTGTGTGTCTGCGCTTGGGTGTGTGTGTGTGTGAGCTTGGGTGTGTGTGTGTGTGTGCGTGTGTGTGTGTGTGCGTGTGTGTGTGTGTGTGAGCTTTTCTACCATCAACTCATCAGATATCAGTTTCTGGAAAAACGGGAAACGGTGGAAATACGGATTTAAATGGTATATAAATACAGACTTCTTATTCCTCATTAATCATCATCACACACTGAATCACATTTAAAGCAGTTTTTCTGAAACCTTTTGCGCGTGTTGTTGAGCAAAAGGAGCCGCGTACTTCTACATGGCGGAGCAACAGGAGGACGTGACCACGTGTGCAGGCAGGTGGCTGAAGGGTCGGACGTGCAGCCAATCAGAAAACAAACACAGCTCAGTCGCTCGGTGCAGGCCGGGGGTCGTGGGTTCTACTCCCGCCGTGCTAACGGGCGATGCTGATGCATGAAAGTTTCCCTCCGATTAGCGCGGCGGCTGAAGCGGTTCCAGCATGCAGCGCGGCCCCTGCGGATCTGATGCAACAGGACTGCAACTAAAGTTACACCTTAGAACTGCAACACCGTGTCCCTCCGCCGCCCGCGCTCACACAAACTAGTCCGGGCTGACACCGACGCGCTCCTCCGCTCTCTTAAAGGTGCGTTTAGGTCGTTTCGTTTCCTTTGAGTCGTTTTTACCGGTTTCGCGTTGTTGTTTGGGGCGCTGCTAAGCAACGGCTCGGCGGTTTAAGCACTTTCACTTCACACTTGTAAAACAGAAGGTGGCGTCAACGCGCTTTTTGAATGTAAGCATCGTCATTCGTCTCGGTTTACACCTCGTCTGATATACTACACAACTTGAGAACAACACGTGTTGCCAAACGCAAACCGCCCTCCGATGAGCGAAGGGAAAGTCCCGCTCCGTGACGTCACGGCCCGGGTGAAGAAGAAGAAGCAGAAGAAGAAGAAGAAGAAGAAGAAAAAACCCCGGCGGAGGGATCCCGCGTCCCGTGATCAGGTCCCGGGCTGTAGGAGTTGCAAAAGTAGCGGATTTAAAAACTTTCTGTCCGCAGGTCTGCCGCTGGAAATAGCGCCTCCGCGAAGAGGACGGCCGGGGAGATGGCTCTTTAAAGCCCGCGACCGTGCGCCTCTTCCCGGGAAGCTCCGCACCGGGAGACCGCTCAGGAACTATGGGGTAAGTTTGAAGCCTGGAGGGGCAACAGGGCAAAGTTCTTCAATACAGAATAAAAGCTGTTTTAGTTCCAGTTTGCTGATTGAGCAGTTAGTTTGCGTTAAAAAGGCTGCTTTAAAGTCACTATGTCAAGTTAGTGTGACAAGCTGTAAGAAAGGTTATTTGATAGTTTCTATTTTTATAACATTATTTTTAATATTCTTGATCAACTTTTAAACAACTAACATTGTGGAAAATAACTTGTATACATGTATTTATATATTGTTGATGATATATAATCATCAACATTATATTTGTATTTATTCAAATGCTCCTGTATGTTTTTGTAGTGTAAAGGTCTTAATAATTCCTTTAGTACTTTAACACTTTGTATTTGTTTAAGGCTCGTTATCGCTTGATAATCACAGTGACATAAATCAACAACGGCTTCGGTTTATTATTCAACTTAATTTTTTTTATTTAAAGATATTAATTGTAATATTTTAACCATGTTTTTGTGAAATGATTCAGCTTTAAAAGATGAATTGTGGGGATTCAAAAATAAAAATAAAAATGTTTAATTTTCTTGATTCCACTTTCAGGTCTTCAGGTGTTCTCTCAATTCTTTCACCCAGCGAGTGCAGCGTTTGTGCTTTTGAACAATTTAATCGGAGCAGACGACACAATGGCGGCATCGATCCTTCGCAGCAAAATTCCTCCCATTTCCACGGCCGAGCTCGGCGTGGCCCCTCTGCGACGAGCTATCCGCAGCCAATCACGGCCGGGCACGGGGGCGGAGCCAGCGGGGAGGCAGCGCTTAATTGGTGAGTTTGGGCGAGAAGCTTTTTTATTTTTCCACATCCCGAGGTCGGAGCCGCAGTGCAGCACGGGGGCTAATGTCGTACAGTGAGTACAGCTAAGTGGATATTTATCAAACGCAGACGATGCTGTTCAATCATTTTCAGATGATCGGTTAGTTGTTCGCTTGGATTTTACGCGGATGTGTTGCTTGCTTTTGTTTCATTTTTTATTTCATTATTTTTCTTTTTACAGTCATCGTCTTCAGCTCGTGTGATTTAATTTTCTTTTTTTTACAGAATGTGTAGATTTAATTATTATTATTATTATTATTATTATACACAAACAGCCAAATGAAAGAAAATAATGAGATCGCTTTTACTGATTGCATGATTCGTTTTTTAATTTTATTTTTTTTTAAATTATTTTTTTTTCATAGGTGATGGTCACTCAGATTGGATGACGGAAAAAGTTGATTTGTCCTCATTTGTTTCGACGACCAAGTCCTCCCCCCGCTCCTCGCTCCCCCCCTCGCCGCTGGAACAGGATGTCAAGGTGCCCTCGGATCTGGAGGTCATGACCTCTCTGCTGCAGGAGGAGCTGGCTCAGCTGGAGGACTACTTCCGCTCAGAGTCCGCGTCGGCCACCAACAAGCTGGAGAAACCCGCCAAATGTGACAAGGGCGCCGTAACCATGGGAACCCAGTCCTACTACCAGCTGCCCTACGGCTCTTACGGGACCGGCCAATCAGAGGCCGGCCCCGTGGTCGTCAGCTTGGCGACCGGCGAACTGGACCTGGCCGGCTTCTGCGGCGGCCCCATCGGCAGGACCAAAATAGCACGGCCGGCGCCCTACAACTACCACCACCGCTACCACCACCACCATCACCATGGCAACGTCAACAACAACAACGGCAGCGGGCGCAGGATGGCCAGCGAGGCAGCGAAGGTTGGCGAGGACGCCGGGCTGGACGCCTGGGGCCCGAGGGGGAGTTACTCAGGGGCCGCAGAGCTGTCGGCCAACCACTACTCCACGCTGAAGCCCGTGAGCAAGGGCGCCCTCCTGGGCGGGGGCGCCAAGAAGGCGAGGGAGTGTGCCCTGTCGCTGAAGGAGGAGGAGAGCTACTGCTTCTCCGAGGGCATGTTCTGCAGCGAGGAGATCGCGCGGGGCTTCTGCCTCGGTGGCGCCTACGACCTCCACCACAAACGGGACGCCACGGCCAAGGTCGGCGCCGCCGCCGACGACTACGAGGGCGCCGGGCCGGAGGTGCTGCATTGCGGCAAGGACGCGGGACTTTCCGGGGGGCTCCCCCAAGAGACAATGGCCGGCGACGGCTACTTCCACCACCACCACCACCACCACCACCAGGCCACGGAGCCTTACCACAGCTTTATAGGAGACCTGGACCCGCCCCCACAAGCACAGGCCGTCGAGCCCCAGCACGGCCACTACCTCTACCCAGAATGCCTTGCGGACCAAAGCTACGAATGTCTGTCCAGAGGGGAGGCCGAGGGGACGCTCATGGGCGTCCCCATCCACCGACCCACCCAGAGGCTAAAGGACGAGCCCTGCGTCGGGGGCAAGGCGCCGCTGCTGATGGACGCCGGCGCGCCGCCGGAGGCCGCCACCGGCGAGAGGAAGCAGAAGAAGAGAGACCAGAACAAGACGGCTGCTCACAGGTAAGACGGGACCACGTGTGACTATCTGCATGTTTAAGTCATGTTGTGTTCTTCTTACGTCCACATTCCTGAACCTTCATAATGATGAAATATACGTCTTTATTTGGTTTTTATTCTTGACAATTATTGAAACTAAATTAGTCTCAGAGTTTCTAACTGATTATATTATGTAATATTAATAATCTATATGCCTCAACGTCCCAAAGAAGAAGTCTGTGTGTGCGTGTGTCTGCGCTTGGGTGTGTGCGTGTGTCTGCGCTTGGGTGTGTGTGTGTCTGCGCTTGGGTGTGTGTGTGTGAGCTTGTGTGTGTGTGTGTGTGTTTGCTGTTGGTTTTCGAATGAAACCAACAAAGAAGAAGAATTTTAGCAGCCTGACCTGCAAAGGTCACGCTGGAGGTCATCGATGAAACCAACCAAACGCAGTCCCTTGTGTTGCAGGTACCGGCTGCGGAAGAGGGCGGAGCTCGACTCTCTGGAGGAGGAGCTTCACGGGCTGGAGGGGCAGAACCGGGAGCTGCGCGACAAGGCGGAGTCGGTGGAGCGAGAGATCCAGTACGTGAAGGACCTGCTGATCGAGGTGTACAAGGCGCGCAGCCAGCGGCTCAAACAGGACGCCAGTGCCTAAACGAGTGGTAGTCTGCATGGTTTACGGTAGTTTCTTTCTTTTACTTTCTAAAAACGCTAAAATGTTCCACGAGGATGAACCCGAAAAAAACAACAACAACAAAAAAAGAGCCCACTGTTTCCTGAAAATAAAACTGCAGAGCGGAGTTGAGAGACGCCTTAGTGACGAGGAGCCGGCGACCACTGTGAAGACCGTTTACAGTGATGAAGATGCTTCTTCTGCTTCCTGTCAACGCTCAATGCAGATCCTTTTTTCTTATATTTTTTACTTGACGATGAATTTTTCTTCCTCTTGAAAACATTCGACTGAATAAAAAGTGGATTACTGGAGAAAAAGAAAAAAAAACTGTGTGACGAGACGTATTCATCAGAGACATTTACAAAATGTGTATTGCTTTAAAAAAATGTATTTACACACTTTACCCCTCTACACACACACACACACACACACACACACACACACACAATGCATGTTTGATTTGGCGGGGAAGCATGTGCGAGTGTTATTTGACGGCAATATTCCGTGACCTGCATGGCTTCAACATCTCCACCTGCAGCTCCGTCCGCTTCTTCTTGCCGTGATTCCACGCTCAGGAACCCCCCCCCTCCCCCTCCCCCCCCAAACAGTACAACAAAGCAGCTCTTATTTTCCTTCCTTTCCTCCGTCTCCCAACTGTATTTTGCGACGCAAACAATCACCTGTTGACGCGACAATAAATCGTTGTTAAACGGAACTTTGATGGGAATTTTCTGTTCTCTTTTTCTTTCTTTATTGATTCATTTGATGTATTTTGAAAATACAGGAATTAATGTCAGGAAATAAAACATCAGGTGAAATGACAGCCAAATAAAAGCGGTGTGAAGACGTGTCCATGTGTGCCTCTGAAATGCTCCTCACTGGACGCGCCGATGAATCAATAAAGACGAGGACGGACGAGGATTAACGTGGCAGCGGGTGATTGACACCTCGGCCCTGTTTCCTTTAGATTGAAGCAGGGGGGCGATTAGAAGACACACACACACACACACACACACACGTATGTGAAATCTGCTATCTCTCCCTGCAGTCGGAGCCCTTTCATGTGCATGAGGCAACAAGCGCACAATCGTTGCAGCAGGACGAGTTGAACTCAGAATGAAGAATTTGAAATGTGTTGATCCGGTTGTTTTTATTGTTTATTCATTTTCTTTGTTGGTCTGTTTGTTTGACGGCTCGTGATGCCGATGCGTGAGATTAATCGTCACGTGTTACCATAAAGTTCTTCATTGTGACGTCTGAGAAGAAAGAACATGACGCAATCCCGTGAAGTTTCATCGAATCAATGAATCGATTATGAATAAAAATCAACCAGCATGTCAAATGAACTGAAAACATTTAAGTAATCGATCCGTACTGAGCCGACCTGATGAAACAGAAAGAAATAACAGATATGATGAGTAATGTCCAATGTATAGAAATGAAAATACACCGGATGTGCAGATCTATATTTAATATGTGTTTCCAGGGAGATGAAGTTCAGCTGTAAACATGAGCTGAAGGCTTGTTTCACACCAGCAGGTGGCGCTCTGAGCTCAGAGGAACATTCCTACAGGAACTATGTTATATAAAGATACTTAGACGCCTCCAAGACACAATATGACCTATAAGGACGTACGGTACCAGACGTCAAAGTCAGATGAGTATGACATGATTCAAATCCCCCGTCCTGTTACAACAACAACAACAACAACAACAACAACAACAACAAACAGACAAACAAACAACCGACAGCTTGACCTTGGGGGGATGGGGCGGGGGGGTAGAAAGGGGAGTCAGTCTGGTAAATAACAAGCACTCGTCCTCACGTGTACACGGTGGCGCCGTACACGTGTACGTGTACATGGCCGCCGCCTGGTGCCAGTGAATATCTGAAGCTTTAGTCGTGCTTTGTCTTTCTCAGAGTCTTACGAAACCAACCGAGTCACAGCAGCTGCCCAAGAAACCGCCCCCCCCCCACCCCCCCAACCCACCCTCCCCGAAGCAACAGCCCTGTTTTACCTGTTTAGACACGGATCAAACACGGAATGTTCCATGGTGCTGCCGACGTTTACGGCATTCCATGTTTGATGTTTCTACCCTTCATTCAGTTTCAGTTTTGTGGCCGATTACTGTTGATGCAACTCTGAAGTAACAAGATAAAACACACACATGAAATTAACGCTTCAATGTGCTACGTTGTGTCCGTCACAAGCAGGCCCGTCGTGACAAGACAAGCAAACCAAGCAATTGCTTGGGGCCCCGAGACAACGAACTGGTTAAGAATAAAATGCAACGACAAACTGTGAGCGCCCCTTTGATAGTGAACGCAGTAAAGTGCAATGACACTGTAATCGGGATCCCCCTCAAGGGGCCCCTCTTATGATCTGTGCTGCCGGCAAAATACAAAACCTCCTCGTTCGGAAGTCATCATTACGCGGAATTATGCTTCAGGAAGCCAGAAAAGGAAGAAGAAAAATGTATCCCTGGTAAATTTAAAAGTTGTTATACTTTAAATAAATAATATTGGATACCTGAATTCTAGATACAGAACTATGACGGCTAAAGTGTATATTATTTAGGTAAATAATATTGCCAGAGGTTTTATGCAGTTAAGACTTTTATTACTTGATTCTTACTGTTTTGTGTCACTGTTTATTGGTGTATAGCCAATTGGTTGGGAAAAAACGGGGAGACACGTTGACGTCATTGATACTATTTGGGTGATTAACTCAATTTAGAAGGGGTTTATTATTTTGGTGAAGATTATGGTTATTTGGGGAAGGTTTATATGTTATTCAGCAATTTGTGTTCCAATAAACAAGGGTCTTTTCTTAAAAGACAAAAACATCTCTGGGTCTCATTATTTTAAACATTTTATTATTGAAAGGTTTATCCACCTGCACTAAATCGAACCCAAGCACCCCCCACTCTCACGTGAGTGACCTCACAGAGTGGTGATACGGGTGCTACACAAGATGGTGGTAAGTGATAAATTACACTGGATAAAATAGCTCTACCTGTCTTGGTGTAATTTTGCAGCAGGTAGGCTAGCATAAATATGTTTATGTTAGCTAACGACGTTAGCCTAACGTTACCTGTAACCTGCCTGACGTCAAATGCTGACTGTAACGAACAGTTATGGTTATGGAACAGAATATGTACATACTACTGTAATATGTTACTGGATAAGGAAGACGCAGATCTGTTCCTGAATCACTGTTTATCGTATTTAATGACATGACGTTGCTATAGCTTTGTAATGGTTTTGATGAAAGTGGCATAACGTTAGCATGCTATGCTTAACTATTCCACCGTGATAATCTATTTACCAAATAGGGGTTAGGAAAACCACACAATAAAATCCCTGCATCACACATTAGCTTGGGATGTTTTTAAGCATTAGTAACCCTTAACCAAGTGTTAGGAATATCTGGTCCGTCTATCTATGTAATATTTATAGATGTTTTAAAAATGGTTTCATAAAGGTTTACAAAAAATGTTTAATCATTACCCGATACCTAATATAGGTATCGGGTAATGATTAAACATTGCGTGCGTGCGGGGCGGGAGCTCGGGGGGGCCTCCATGTCCATTTCGCTTGGGGCCCCCAAATTCCTTCAAACAGCCCTGGTCACAAGGTCGGACCTGCGACCTGTACATTGCCGATAATAAAGTTTTCTCCTCCAATACAACCAATCAGTGATCAACAGGACCTCGAATCATATTCAGAAAAGAAACTGAGGTTTTTCTGTCCGCTTAACCTTCCATAGTCCTCAAAGTATCGCACGAATAATAACGTAAAACAGAGAAGTGACATTTTCACCTTTGAAATTAGAAAATACTGGAACCACAATCCCAAACCGGTGTGTTCATTCTAAAACAACAAAAAAACCTTTTCCACCAAAAAGATAAATACACGATTAGATAAAACACCCATGTAAATTATTAATTGCACTTCCAGATTATATAATACCCAACATTATAAAAATGTAAAATACAATAATCACAAATATGCCTCTTATTCAAGTATATATATTTATTTATACACATACTCATGTACATACATACATATATGTGTGTCTATTTATCCAAAACCAATCAACATACATACATACATTTCATACTAGCCTTCTCAATCGTTGAATCAGTGACAGCAAATAACATACAACTTATTTTCTAAAAAAAAGGACTACACACGTCATCGGACTCCTATAAATATATATTCATTAGTGCTGGGCACGTTATTGTGTTTATTTAGACAGTCGTTATTCAACGCTGAGAACTTTTTTACGGCAGTTTTTAAAAAAATGTAATTTTGCAGTAGTCTTTTCACTGCTAAAGTCTTCTGGCATCTGCAGTTAAAAAGTGCCTTGTTTAAAGTGTAATACCTCGTATAGGCATACCATTCAATAATCTTCTGTGATTTGGCTAGCCGCCCCATCTTCGGCACTGATTTGCGATTTGGGGCTCTAGCATATTTGGGCCAAACTCTGTATTGGTGGATCGACGAAAAATACTGTCTCCACAGCTCATTTGATGTGTTTTAATGCAGAAAAAGAGCTTTTGGTCCATTAGCGCTGGAATTACACTTTAAAGTGTTCGCATGAATAAAAGTGCGCGATACACTACTTTGGTATAAATTATTACATTTTTACAAATCGTAAACATTTGGTAATGTAAGATGCAAAGAGGGAACCATGTGGGGTTCTTGGTGTAAACTGACGCCGCACTGAGCGATGGTTCTAGGCCGGTTTAGCCTAGCTTGGCGGTTTAGCCTAGCTTAGCACAAAGACCAACCGCATAGTTCGGACCCGATCAAAAGGAACCAATGATTTTTTATACAACTCAAATATTCTTTTGCTTGCTAATGCAACTTGCGCTTGTTGCCGGATACCTTCGACGTGCAAGCTAGCTGCTCATCACAATGTTTTTGATAATAAACTAATTATTTCGGGTTTTAAATGACTGTTGGCGCACTAATCCCTTGATCTTAGCGAAGGAACACAAAAAGATGAAAGTGATACTCTCCAACAAAAAATACCCCTAAAGTAATAAATAAAGTTAAAAAACAGAACAAATTATTACATGTGGAAAAACAGTTTACATGTGAAGACAATCAAAAACCTCAACAATGTGCCGAGAGCTCTGAAAACACACGTCAAATTAAACTGCATTCCCTCCCCAAGACCATACGATAAAAAATAAACTGTGTCCTCTAGTAATAAAGTCCTTTACAATATAATATATACGTTTCATTTTGTGCGTATTAAGTTGAACCCCAGCACAAAGGGAAAAGTCTTTAAATCCTAACCACCTTTTCCTTGTTTTTGGAACGAGAAACTGCAAACAGCAAGGAACATAAAACTGAAGCCCGACATTAATATTATAATATTAAAACATAAGCTGAGGGCTGATTATTAGAACTGTCATTGATCTCTGTGGCCATAATGAGGACAACATGTTTCTGGAATGTAACAAACTCTGGAGGTTTCACAGAAACCAACCGATGGGCATCTACGGTCTGTGTGCAGGCACTTCACCCCAAACACAGAAGCAGATGCGTCACTTAAAACAGGTCAGAACTCGAGCTCGGAGGAGGCGACCAGGATAATGATGGTCTCTCTCTCCATTTGAATTTGATCCTGAACACACTCAGAACTTTACTGTCGGGTCTCCGAGGAGCCGGGGTGGTCAACCGGATCTAGGTTGCATCTCTGGCTCCCCTAAAAGAGAGAGGAGCATGTGTCATCAACGGGCTTCTGGAAAGCAAACATTACACTCACTGAAGTCTGGATTGGTGGAAGAATTACCAGAGGAAGAAAGTTCATTTTAGTTTCAGGGTAATGCATTTCGCCCAAACCTAAACTGCTAAGAAGGTGTTCAATCAATGAGATTTTTTAACTCGCTCGCTCAGTTTTAGCATCTCAGTCAATCTGGTGAGTTATGCTTGTGTTGTGTAACTCAGCACTACTAATCATGGCGTCTGCTTTAAAACATCTATATTGAAGATATAATTGCAAAGTGCAATGGGACCTTGGGGGGATGAACCTGCGTTCAGTGCTTGCAGACTTCATGCTTTTCATAAAGAGCACACGGAACTCGTGACGAGACGTCGCTCATCACCTCACGGCGTCTCGCCCTCATCAAGGCGTCTCTCTCTGCAACCGATCGTTTCGCCGCAGGAGACGTTTGAGTCTGGAGGCCACGCCACAGGCTTCGCCGTGACAGCGAGTGCTTTTAAAAGTAAATCAGTCAAGCCGAGTGGAAAAAGGGCCTCGGATTCTATTCTTCCTCGTTATGTAAAGTTGCTCTGCGAGACACTTCATAAGCATACCAGCACTCAACAACAGCCACAAAGGCAAAAAGGCTCAACTACACGGAAACAAGGAATGTCTCACGGATACAACCGTGAACGAGCTGTGAGGAAAGAATTCAATTTCATTCTCTCCGAAATGAATGTAGCTTGCGCACTCGATGATTGAATTTCCTTTCCAGCTATTAAAGCGTTAATTAAATAAGTCAGACAGTTCCTATTTGAGTAGAAGCAGTGTCGCACCATGGTGTGAAGGTAGCTGATCATCTGCAGCAGACACTCCAAGGTCTCCATCATCTGCTCCTGGCGGAGCGAGTGCAGACCGGTCGCATGTGAGGACGTACTGGTCTCCAGCTTACGAACGGCGGCTCTGAGAGCCACAGAAGCACACTGGAAGACACTCATTCCTGAGGAAACACAGACAGGACACAGTTTAGACACCTAAAAAGGGGAATATCTGTGGGAGCATTTCCGACGCTGTGAAGCGGTCATCCCGCCGCTCTTCAGAGACCACCGGCACACAAAGCAATTTGAGCTGAAAGAACCGCTCAGTTTGTCGGTGTGACTTTGACGAGTCTGAACTGAGTTCACAAACACCACAGTGGAGGAAGTAGAAGGCCCGGGGCTCTCCTCCTCCGGGGGCTCCAAAGAGAACATCCATAATGGACGGAAGTGGCCTTCAGGGGATGAAAGTCAGCAAGGTAAAGAAGTGGAAACATCCCGAATATATCTCGAGGTTCCCACTTCAGCTGGTTCCCCGGTTCCCACAAGTACATTGATTTCACATTTAGAACTTCAATTTTTCATTGCTAATATTCCAGCCTAATGCCTTCCAGCCTTACCAGAGTCATCGTGGGCTTCAACGTCGACGTACACACCGTCCAGCATTGCGGTTTTCAGAACCTAAAGAAGATGAAACGCAGCTTGAAAACGGTTCAGGTTTGTTGTTCTTCTGCACATCTTTGTTGATTGTTGGTTTGGTCTATAAAAATACAATGGTTTCAAGAGACGTCTTTAAAACACTAAGAGACACTAATACTAATAAGAGAATCAAAACAACTAGATCCTCACACTAGTCGAAACGGATCGACTGAAATGATTAATCAATGACGTGAAGAGTTGCTTATTAGAGGATCCTTAATCCTAATTATCCCTAATTGTTAGAGGATCCCTAATAAGCAACTTGATGCAAGTGAAGCAGAATGACCGATTTCCCAAGACGATACGTAAACGAGTGCGTCTGGAATCTGGCCTTGCAGTTTGAACACGACATCAACACGCAGGATGAACTCGTTATTCCGGATCGCTACGGGCCGACGCATTCTGACACACGGCTGACTCACGAGAACAGAGCAGATTTCAGAACGCTAACCATCGAGGCGCTTACTGTCAGCGATGCTAGCTCCCAGGAAGAAAGGTGAGAGGTCGGCTTCACTTTCATCCGTTTTGTGCCGCATATAAGAAATTAACACTTTAACTTAGCAGCATTGTGGATGAGGAGGCCACTAAGGGGAAAAGGGAAAAGCCTCCCTCCTTTGTATACTCTGAAATACCACACGAGCCAATAGACTAAGAGCCCCTGACCCTCAGGACTCCGACGTAGCCCTTCTCGGCACTTAGGTGGACGCAGGTCTTTCTCGAGTTGTTCGTCTCGTTGACGTTGGCCCCCAGGAGGATCAGATCCGCCACCATGTGGTAGTAGTTGCGCTGCGCTGCGTGGAGGAGGGCGGTCTGCCAACAGAACATGTCGAATGTTGTTGAATGAAGGATCGAAGCAGCAATCAAATGGTTAACTTAAACTTAAAAAAGTAATGTCAACTCCTCAACTAGTCGCTGATTGGCTAATTGTTATGTCGCCAGTGGCGCTAATTGGTTAAATTACTTTTTAATTGAGACGATCAGTGGACTCGACGAATACAAAAAGCCTCACTTTTTCCTGTGAACAGTGTCAGAATTATAGCGATCAGGAGATCGGACAACAGGAAATCACACAAGCGCCGTTTGGTTACCATTCCGTCGGAGTCCTTGAGGTCCAGGCTGTTGAGGGCGGCCATTCTTTTCGCAATGGCGTAGCCCAACGCCCTCTTTCCGGCACGCGCCACATTGTGCAAAGGTCTGCAGGAGACGAGAGTTGCATGTTAAGACATCTGATGGTTCAGCGGGGAAGATTCAGGAAGTCGGACATGACTGCAAGCAAAGAGTCGTGCTGAACTGTTTCATGACTACGATTCCACGGCAGCTACACCGCTAGTTTCACGATATGCTTCCTGCTTGTCCCGCGGCCGGACAACGGCGTCAAACTCACGCCCTGCCGCAGTGGTCGAGGGTCAGCAGCTCGCTGTCACAGACTTCCTCGAGCCGGCTCTCCACCCAATGAAGCTGAGCCCGGAAGAAAGAGACGTTCTGGTCCTGGTCTTGGTCCTGGGCGTCGGCCCGCCCCCCCTCTCGGGCGCCAACTGGCTGGAAGAGAGGGGGGGCGTCCCACGGGTACTCGGGCGAGCACTCAGCGCTGTGGTACTCTGAACCTGAGAGGGAAGAGACGGCATTTAGAAATTATTATTTTTATAATTTTGTTATTTGATATTTTTAATATTGTATATTCTAAAGATAATCGACTATAAATGAAGAATTTGCCGTATGAAAATGACTGAATGTGTCACACCGGTGAGGTTGTCTCGTCCTGGCCTGTCATTTCCTGTCTTATTGTGAAAGTCTACCCCTCCTCTCGTTTCAGATCACTTGCCCTTCCTCTTGTATCACCTGTCCCATGTCCCTGATTCCTGATTGTGTCCACCTGTTTCCCATTACCCTCATGCGTTTAATAGTCAGCGTCTCCCTTTGTCTTGTGCCGAAGTGTCTTTCTTCCGACGGCTAAAGCATCGAACGGCCACCGCCACGCTTGAAGCCACAGAAGGACCGCCGATTTGGTCCGCCATGAGAGAACAATTCCCAGTTGAACTTTTAGGAAAGCCTTTATTGTTTTGACATCAGATCCCCTTTTTTCCAGCCTCCCATCGGAGAAGAATCTCAGTTCCCCCTTTTGTAATATTCTTTGTTCCCCTTGAATAAAGTCCACTTATTATTTCCTCAGCAATTGCGTCCTGTTTTCCGTCCATCCTGACAGAATTAATGTTTATTAACAACCAATGATCTGCGGATTACTGACTACCTGGCCACCCACGACTCACCGGTCAGAGACCATCCCGGGGACACCGGAGACACCTGAGACCAGCCTGGAGACGACACCGGAGACACCTGAGACCAGCCTGGAGACGACACCGGAGACACCTGAGACCAGTCTGGAGACGACACCGGAGACACCTGAGACCAGCCCGGGGACACCGGAAACACCTGAGACCAGCTCGGGGACATCGGAGACACTGGAGACATCTGAGACCAGCCCGGGGACACCGGAGACACCTGAGACCAGCCCGGGGACACCGGAGACACCTGAGACCAGCCCGGGGACACCGGAGACACTGGAGACACCGGAGACCAGCCCGGGGACACCGGAGGGTTGCGGGGCGGCGGGCACTGGGTGGTGCCTGTCCATAGGTCCTCCTCCAGCACCTCCAGGATCATTGCCAACTCCTCCAGGCTTTTGGCGGAGCATTTTCTCTGTATGACGAGAAGAGGGTGGAGGAATGCAGTCGGTTGGGGCCTGACATGTGATTTATGGCCTCCGCTGTTTCCCAGATACACTCACGTTACGGCTTCGCCGCACCTGCACGCATGGGGACTTTTTGTCCTTCTCCTGCGAAAACAAACAAGTTCAACAATAAGATAAATGAAAGTTGAAGTTAAATGTTCTTCCTGGGCTACTTTTACTGTAAAACTGTTTCTCTTTTTAAATGCAAGCATCCTTTTTCCTTCACTAGTGATTTCTTTTGTCATTCAACTGTTGCTCAGTTGATCAGCATTTTGTTTTCCATCTTATGAACTCAGTTCAAAATAAGAGCATCATTCACACAGCGCTGTCCTGCCACTCATCTGACTGATGAACCAAAGATTCTAAATGTTTTAGCAGCAGTTAAGCTGACCAACAACAAAAGGAGGAACACAAGTGACATCACACCTATCGGACATCTGGGTTTTACTCACCATTAACCGATCCGCAGCAGATCTTCTGTGCAGAAAATAAAAAACACAGGATTTCGATAAATCAAATATAAATATAGATTGTGTCCTCTGTGTACAATTATGCGTTTCAGTAAACCTCGAGAACCCGAAGAAGTCGTTTTGCAGTTCAATCTGAAAATATAGATTGTTGCTTCGGCGATAAGATCAGGAGGTATTCTCACATTTTAGAAGGTTTTTTAAATTAGCAATGCTCAGTGAAAATGATGAATGGTAAATGGACCATACTTGTATAACGCTTTTCTAGTAATAATAATAATAATAATAATACTTTAATTTTACATAGCGTATTTAAAGACGCAAACAGAAGAAATAATGAAAGAGAGACATAAACAAAACCACTGTAAAATAAACAAAGCTGCTTCAATCAAACAAATGAATCGGGCAAAATTCATCGTCAACGATCTACAATTAAAATACACGTGAAGTTATATTTTCCCCTTTTTCCTTTTCTAAATCCGATCCGTAGATTTTTCTTATCCGTTGGGCTTTGATTCACGTTTAGTCAAAAGACAACAGCAAAGACCTGGAAGTCCGAGGCTCGGGCCTTCCTGAGCAGATCCCTCACGGGCCTCCTGACCCGGACCCCCAGGTAGGCCTTCAGGGGACCTGCAGAGCAAACCAACGCCTCAGGGTCACAACCACATGTTCTCTGACACCACCTCCAAGGGACACCTTGAATCGTTCTTTTAAATGAAGAAGTAAAAATCAAAAAATCAAATTTAATCAAAGTCACGATTGATGTGACAGGTTTATTCATACTTGCTAAATCTACCTGACAAAAGAATCATTTGAATAAAACAACTCATGTGTCAATATCTTGAGCGGTTGGGATTTCATCTTTGGAATATAGCTATAGTCTCTGCATAAAAACACAGAATTCAAATAAATAAGAAATAAAACATTGTATGTATCGATAAAAACATCTAGTCATTATTTCCAACAGATTACAAATGATCTCTAATCTAGTCTAACGACTAAAGGAAAACTGAAGATGTTTTTTCCTTCAAAATTAAAATGACACAAATAGAATAAAGTCAAAACAGTAAAGGTTATATAAATAAATAAATTACAGGGGAAAAGGGCCACAAATACAATATAATACACAGTATTGGGACATATGAGACAAGAAGTATGAAGAATTTGTATAGTATTTATATAGCACAAATGCGTTATTTGTGTTAACAAATAATACATCTTTAAAGTTAATGTGGTTAAAATAGTTTCTAAAATTTCTATCAATCTGTCATCCAGTGTCGAGTCATTGTCTTTTGTGAGATGTCGTTTGGTTTGATGTTCCTGTTCCTTTCCCTCGTTGCTGTTTTTGGAAACCTGAGTTTGCCCCTCGTGGTATTTTTGGAGCAATAAACCCTTTTGTTTGGAAACCCCTGCAATTGCGTCTCACCTCCTTCTGGTCCACCTGGACCGATCCCTGACAATAAGTGTCTTTAGAGTAACGCAGGACTAGGTGTCTTTAGAGTAATGAAGGAATAGGTGTCTTTAGAGTAACACAGGAATAGGTGTGTTTAGAGTAACCATGAATAGGTGTCTTTAGAGTAACACAGGAATAGGTGTCTTTAGAGTAACGCAGGACTAGGTGTTCTTGGAGTAACCAGGTATAGGTGTCTTTAGAGTAACACAGGAATAGGTGTCTTTAGAGTAACACAGGAATAGGTGTCTTTAGAGTAACCAGGAATAGGTGTCTTTAGAGTAACACAGGAATAGGTGTATTTAGAGTAATGAAGGAATAGGTGTATTTAGAGTAACCAGGAATAGGTGTCTTTAGAGTAACACAGGAATAGGTGTCTTTAGAGTAACCATGAATAGGTGTCTTTAGAGTAACCAGGAATAGGTGTCTTTAGAGTAACGCAGGACTAGGTGTCTTTAGAGTAACCAGGAATAAGTGTCTTTAGAGTAACACAGGAATAGGTGTCTTTAGAGTAATGAAGGAATAGGTGTCTTTAGAGTAACACAGGAATAGGTGTGTTTAGAGTAACCATGAATAGGTGTCTTTAGAGTAACACAGGAATAGGTGTCTTTAGAGTAACGCAGGACTAGGTGTTCTTGGAGTAACCAGGTATAGGTGTCTTTAGAGTAACACAGGAATAGGTGTCTTTAGAGTAACACAGGAATAGGTGTCTTTAGAGTAACCAGGAATAGGTGTCTTTAGAGTAACACAGGAATAGGTGTATTTAGAGTAATGAAGGAATAGGTGTATTTAGAGTAACCAGGAATAGGTGTCTTTAGAGTAACACAGGAATAGGTGTCTTTAGAGTAACCATGAATAGGTGTCTTTAGAGTAACCAGGAATAGGTGTCTTTAGAGTAACGCAGGACTAGGTGTCTTTAGAGTAACCAGGAATAAGTGTCTTTAGAGTAACACAGGAATAGGTGTCTTTAGAGTAATGAAGGAATAGGTGTCTTTAGAGTAACACAGGAATAGGTGTCTTTAGAGTAACCAGGAATAAGTGTCTTTAGAGTAACACAGGAATAGGTGTCTTTAGAGTAATGAAGGAATAGGTGTCTTTAGAGTAATGAAGGAATAGGTGTCTTTAGAGTAACCAGGAATAGGTGTCTTTAGAGTAACGCAGGACTAGGTGTCTTTAGAGTAACCAGGAATAAGTGTCTTTAGAGTAACACAGGAATAGGTGTCTTTAGAGTAATGAAGGAATAGGTGTCTTTAGAGTAATGAAGGAATATGTGTCTTTAGAGTAACCAGGAATAGGTGTATTTAGAGTAATGAAGGAATAGGTGTCTTTAGAGTAACACAGGAATAGGTGTCTTTAGAGTAACACAGGAATAGGTGTCTTTAGAGTAACGCATGAATAGGTGTCTTTAGAGTAACACAGGAATAGGTGTCTTTAGAGTAACACAGGAATAGGTGTCTTTAGAGTAACACAGGAATAGGTGTCTTTAGAGTAACCATGAATAGGTGTCTTAAGAGTAACCATGAATAGGTGTCTTTAGAGTAACCAGGAATAGGTGTCTTTAGATTTAGAGGATTTTTCCATACAATAAAAAAACAGTAAACATTTCCTTTGTAATCGTTATTGTCATGCGTGTTCTGGTTATTTGTGCATGTTTAAACACGAGTCTTTATATGGCGATAAGTTTTGTTGTGTTTTTGTGAATTGGGGGTGCGCCAACCCGGTTAGGACATATAAGGGGGTGCGCTGGAAAAAAAGTTTGTGAACCGCTGCTTTAGAGTAATGTAGGAATAGGTTGCCTACCTGTTGGACCACCGTCTCTGGGTATCTCGGCCGGTCCCGCCTCGCTGTCCCCGGCTGGAGGAGTGCGTCCATCCCGTCCCTTATTTTGCTCCTTCTGTTTTCCCCGTCCTCTCATTTTTAGGACCCACTTGTTACCGGAAAAGAAAACGTAAAGAACAAAATAAGACAAACCGTGACTTTGTTTTGTGACATTTAAGAGTTTTAAATACTGACCCAGCTCTCACTGCGAACGTTTCAGGACGGAGCTAAGCTAAGCTATTAGCTCAGTGAGCCACAACACCTGTGTGAGGAGCACATCCAACCTGACGCCGACTGCACCAGCTGAGAAGAAGACCACGCCCACTGCTGCAGGGCTCACGCCCACATGCTCATGGGATTCTTCTTCTCCTACAGAAGATGATTGGACTTATGTAACAGCAATGTACAAAAACAAAGCAATTATAACAAAAAGTACACCATGTACAACTGGAATTAAAAAAAAAACGTGCTTCTCCTGTCTCCCTCGTGTGCAGTCAATCTTCCACCTGTGACTTCAAACACAAAGTGACCGTTTTGTTTGAAAAGGCTCTGAATGTCCAGAATGATGCAAGAAGTTGAAAGAAGATAGAAATGGAGATATAATAACACTATATCTATTTTTATAGAATAATGAAAAATAATATATATAATATATAGATAAAAAGACAATATATAATAATAATAATATCAATAATAATGATAATAACAATTATTATGATTGTGATTATGATATATATCAATATTATATCTCTTTTATATTTTATATTTTTCTTCTATCTCTCTCATGATGAAAGAATTTGTTTTAAAATATAAAAATGAAGCTCGCTGAGCTTCGCCTGGAGGACACAACTGCCTGCCGGGTTTTTTCCAATTTGCCAAAAATAATAAATAGAATAAAATAAATCCTCCATGAGTCGCAACAAACCCAACAATGACAAAGAAATAAAACATGTTTAATCTCTTCATCGTGTTGCGTCAGATTCTCACGGAGCTCCAGTTTAAGAGCTGCTGAAGATTTAAACATTTCAGCCCTTTGGCTCCATCTCGTGCTCCAGCATCTCCACGCGGGCGCGCACCCGCATGCACGCGCAGTGGCGAGCGCAAACCACCTGGCGGCGGAAGAGCGCAAGAATGAAACTTCTCCCTCATAACATTTGATTCTTGTTCTGGAGTTTGTTGTCTCTCATTGTGGCGCGCGGATAAAAACATTCAAAGTATTGTATTATGTATTTATTATCCATCAACGTGCACAGAAACCTTTGAAATATTGAAATACTTAAAATATGGGTCACAGTGTGTGCGTGTTTGTGTGTGCCTGTGTGTGTGCCTGTGTGCGTGTTTGTGCGTGTCTGTGCGTGTGTGTGTTTGTGTGCGTGTGCGTGTTTGTGTGCCTGTGTGCGTGTGTGTGTGCGTGTTTGTGCGTGTCTGTGCGTGTGCGTGTTTGTGTGCGTGTGGCTTATTGTGTCCGCGTTCACCTCGGTTCCTTCGGCAGAAACCATACAAGCCCTCACTTGTGAGCACGTCACGTCCATTAAACGAGTTTCTGTGTGAATACTTTTCCTGCAGCTCTTTGCAGCGCGTTGTTGGTCCTCCTCTCCTTTACGTGTGTGTGCGTCTCATTTGGTGGACGGCGTGGCGTTGTGTTATCACATGACCCGTCACCATAGAAAGGCACAAGTAACCGTTTCAGTGTGTTTGGTGTAGGGAGGAGGCCTGTGTGCGTTGCTGTGACAGGTTGCTGCGCTGATGTTCGACTGAGATAAAGGCAGAAAGCACCTGGCACAGCTCCGCCACAAGCTGCCGTTTAGGGATAAAAAGGGAATTTCCCGAGTGCAGCTGCCACACTCGTCTCCAGGACATAGAAAGGCAAAGAATTCATGTTTTCATGTGACAGAACTGTTATGTCATCGTTCCTATATGTTTTGTACTTTTATTTTAGGTGTCTTTCACTGAGTAAAATAATTGTGTTAATAATAATCTACTCCATACAAATAAACCGCCTCTGAAATAAAGTATAATTTATGGTTTGTTTCATGGAGCATTCTCACTCATTTCTGAAGAGAAAGTGACGCATTTCTTCCGAATTCTTGAACAGCAGCCAGATACGAATCTTGTGGGACAGCTGAATCTTTATCCGAGCTGAAACATAGTCTGTTTGAGACCTGTCAATCACTGCGTAGCCCCGCCCCAAAGCCTCCGCGGCTTTAGGACCATAATTCACTAAACGAGCATCATGCTGCGTTGAAGAAGACTTGAAACTAGAGACTGAGACCATAAACTCATGTTTACAATGTTTACTGAGGGAATAAATCCAGAGAGAAGTAGTCATTTCCTCATAGACGTCTATGGGAGCAGAGGAGTCGCCCCCTGCTGGTCACTACAGAGAAGTAGAGTCATTTCCTCATAGACGTCTATGGGAGCAGAGGAGTCGCCCCCTGCTGGTCACTGCAGAGAAGTAGAGTCATTTCCTCATAGACGTCTATGGGAGCAGAGGAGTCGCCCCCTGCTGGTCACTACAGAGAAGTAGAGTCATTTCTCATAGACGTCTATGGGAGCAGAGGAGTCGCCCCCTGCTGGTCACTACAGAGAAGTAGAGTCATTTCCTCATAGACGTCTATGGGAGCAGAGGAGTCGCCCCCTGCTGGTCACCACACAGAATGCAGCGTTAACACATGAAGTACCACATCTCCCTCTGACATTAGTAGAAGTTTTGAAGCTAAGGTAGGTAATTACCTGGTTTGTGTCTTTAGCGCAGATAATTAAAAAAATACAGCTAACTTCTGTTAGTTTCTCAACATTACCAATTTAAGCTTGAAGGATGATGAAAACGAAGTACTCCAGTGAAGTTCAACCACAAAGAACCCAATGACCTCCTGAAGGAAATATATTCATCACCTTTGGGGATCCTATCTAGATGTTACACTTCTGGACATCAGCTTCCAAAATGATCCGTAATGATTGAAAGGATCGTCAAGCCGCCCTCCCAAAAAGCAGCGTTATATTTGAATAAATGAGGTGAACATTAACCCGAACAATGAACCCTGGGGAATTCCCAGCGCAGCCTCGGGATGGACTTCTGCTTGTTGGCGTGAACTTACGAACCCGTTACCGCGAGCGATGCCGAGCGCAATGACAGAGCGCCAGCTGGCCGGCCTCCTCTCGCCTCCTCTCGCCTCCTCTCGCCTCCCCTCGCTCGCTTTGTGGTTCATTCAGCGGCGGCAGCTGTGCAAGCACTCTGCGCCGTCTCTTTCTCTCGCCGTCTGAGCTCTGGAAGCTGGGTCCTCTGCCCAGGTGAAGGGCCAGCACACGTCTCCACACTGACACGCAACAGACACGCCTGTGTGTGCTGTGTGTGTGTGTGTGTGTGTGTGTGTGTGCATGTGACAGGGGAGAGAGTGTCAGTAAGTGAAAGGTGAATTGAAGCCCCCCGGAGAACATTTATTTGCTCTGCAGGTCGAGGCGTGTTTTCGGGCCCTTTAAGGCTTGGCGTGTACACACAGGTCAAGAAGGTAGCGCCGCAGCCGGGCAAGCACGCACGCACACACACACACACACACACACACACACACACACACACGCACAAACACATAACCTTTCTGCCCCAATCCGTTCACTTTCAGCCCAACCCCCCCCCCCCGCACATCCACCACCCCCCCCCAGACTATCTACACATTCCTTCATTACTGCAGCGTTCGGCCTTAATAGCAGATTTGCACACACACACAAACATACACACAACATGGGAAGGGGAGGTTGAGGGACTCGAGTGACTGCTGACCTGATGAATGTCAGTCCAGTATTCATTCTCTTTTTGCTATTGGTGGCGAGAGTGAACAGTAAAGTTCTGCATTTAAAGGGCCCATATTATGGAAAAATCATGTTTTCTGGGATTTGGAGTGTTATTGTGTCTCTGGTGCTTCCACACACATACAAACATAAAAACCATCCATGCTGTTTTGAGTGAGATACGGGTCGGACCCTAAAATGAAAGGGGGGCTGTTTTCATGAACTAGAGTCAAAGCAGCTGCAGATTAAAGTTCTGAGGTGGAAATAGTTGTGGCGTATGTTAGTGCAAGTTAGCGTGTCTGTTAGCGTGTATGTTAGTACATACTAGCGTGTCTGTTAGCGTATGTTAGTACATACTAGTGTGTCTGTTAGCGTGTATGTTAGTACATACTAGCGTGTCTGTTAGCGTATGTTAGTACATACTAGTGTGTCTGTTAGCGTGTATGTTAGTACATACTAGCGTGTCTGTTAGCGTATGTTAGTACATACTAGTGTGTCTGTTAGCGTGTATGTTAGTACATACTAGCGTGTCTGTTAGCGTATGTTAGTGCATGTATGTTGATTTATTCCCTTAGTAAACATTGTAAACATGAGTTTGTGTTAGTAAATTATGGTCCATTTAGAGTCAAATTGATTCAGCCAGAAACGCCGGCTCTGAATTAAGTGTAAAACTCCAATGAAGCTAATGCCTCGACAGCAGTGAAGAGTTTGGGATCCTTTGGAATGTGGAAGTTGATCTATCTGACTCAGCCTTTTCCCTCTCCAGATAAATAGAAAGCACTGCTTTCTTAATGTAACGCAGGTTGTGAATACATACGTCTATCGGGATCCATCTCCGCTTTGTTCTTTAGAGTTCAGTTAGACGATGATGGATCCCTGGGCTCTTGTGTGCATTTGTAGTTGACTTAAGACAGATAGTGATCCAGTCTGGGTCAGCAAAGCTCCTGATGGAAGCAGCAGCCCTAAGGGATAGAAGTGGTGAAAGTGGTGATGCTATCAGTGCTTGCAGCCTGCAGCACTGTGTGAGAGTCAACTGTTTCTGTCTGCGACAGATGTCTCCAAATATCTCTCATGTCTTTTCGTTTTTATTCTCTCATTATCATCGACAACGCTGTTTTAAAGAAGACATAAAATAACCCCAACCAGCTAGTGGGAACGTGAAACGATGTGGTTGTGTCGTCTGCGTCTGTGTTGGTGGTTTCTGAACGTTGCTGCTCGGTGGACCTTGAAGAACATGCAGGTGTTTCCCCGCCCGACCAACCAAGAGCCGTTTCGGCCCCACGCTCAAATCCAGTCTGCAGATTTCACAACGCTGATTTGATGAAGTTCTTCTTCTGTTTGAGCAAGGAAAGGTCACTAGCTCAGAAAGAGGTGAAAATCCATTTTCAATTCAATTCATTTTATATTGTACAGCCTAAAATGGCAAGTTACAAATTTGCCTCAGTACACATGTGACATCGTCTGTCCCGAAACCCTCATGTCGGCACAGGAAAAACTCACACAAAACACAACTGACCTTCTTGAAATTCGATGAAAGCGATCCACGAAGCCTTCGTCCGGCATTCATAGCAAAATGTACATAATCTATCACAGATATCCCCAAATCATGAAGTAGAAAGACATAACAAAGCATTTTACCATCTTTATTCAACATAACTAAGTGCTTATCTATCTTTATTATGCTAAGCTGGGCTAACCTCCCCTGTTCAAGAGCATTTTACCCTTTTGATTTGATTGTAATATAAATTCTGCAGTAAATGAATAGATTTTATAAGCGTCATACAAATGTTCTTGTTCATGGATCCCGTGTGCGTTGCGTCCAATCAAAGTCACGTAGTCAACTTCTTCTCAGAACAGTCTTTTGTGTAACTTTGCATGTGTGGTGAGCGAGCTGTGAAAATCCCAGGGGGACGTCAGGCCTCTATAAACCCCGTCAGTCAACTTGACACTTTGATTTTCTGCAGTTTAACCATCCGATATAATCCAGAAACGCAGAATGCACTGGGAGAAAGGTGAGTTCCTCTTCATTGGCGTTCATTGTTGTGAAAACCCGTTTTATTTTACGTCCATGGAAACAAATAGATTTTGAATAATAATCTAAAATCTGCTTTTCTTTGTTTGTTTTTAATTGTTCAAAAAGGGGTTCAACTTAAGTAAATTTATACATAATATAGTATAATATACTACAATACTCAGCCGTTGCAGAGTTTAAATGCTCTGTCAACTAAAAGTCCATTTCATAATAATCTGGTTGGAAATATGAGAAAACATCAGATTTCTTTCTCCTTGTTTGTTTTTCCAATCATCATAGTAAATGATCAGAACGTATTTGACTTTCGCCAATCAGAAACGTGAAAGCTGAACCAACGGATGGATGTGCGCGGCATCTACGGAGTGTTTTTAGTTTACAACTGCAGGAGAGGACAGGAAAGAGGAAGGGTTCGTTTGGATGCGTGTGCTGCTATTGGACTTTGATCTTGATATGCAAAAAGGCAGCGCACCGCAGGGGACCACTGCACAGCTGTGCAGCTTCCTCTTTCTGACTCCGCTTGAGTCCTCATGCATACGTGTGTGTGTGTGTGTGTGTGTGTGTGCGACACCTGCCACGGTTATTTAAAGCTGTGTGACATAAATTGGTGCCGTCTAAGCTTTCTGAATGTTGGTTACACGTTTTCCAAATGTTGTTTTCATTGAAGGTTTTTTATGTGACATTCAGAGCATCAATATCATGGATAACTAGTTGATGGGGATTGGAACCCCCTCCCCCCCACCCCCCCCCCCCCCCCCTGTTTCCTCTGCAGCACCACCACCAGGTCAGGCCCGGTCCAGACCCTACCAAGGGGTCCGGGTCCGTGACCCAGTCAAGGAGCTGCTGAGGAGGAAGAGAAGCCTGGAGCCGGCGCCCCCCCCCCAGGTGAGGACAACACCAAGCGTCTCAGGCTCACGCGTTCACACTGAGTTCATTTGATTCCTCGTCACACATTCACATACTCGTGCACTTTGTTGAGCCCTCGGACCTTTTCTAAAGAACCCCCCCCCGTCCCTCCACCCTGCTGCAACCCCCGCCCCCTCAGGCAAATATTGAAACAGGCATTGTTCCTGGTAACTTTATCACAGCCTTCAGTGATTGAGCAAACAAACACAGGATTTACTGTACGCAGCGAAGGGATCAGAACTGAGATATTAATGCATTTATCTGAGGAACAGAACCACACAGATCAGGAACGCCGTTAGGAAGGCAGAGGGGGGGGACTCAGGGGCCTGTACCCGTGGGGACAGAGAAGGGGAGGGGGGGGGGTGTCTATTATCCAGGTGTTTTTCCATGACAGTTGCAGCCATCCCGTGCGTTGCTGCAGGGCTGGGAACATCGCCCTATGCAAAACACCCCGCCCCCCCAAGAGCCCTCCCACACACACACACTCACACACACTCACATCATTCACCCCCAACCTCGAGCCTCACACCTAAATGCCCGTCCCTAAACATAACACCAACCTTCAGGTGAGCAACACAAGGTTTGTTATATAACTGTTTCCCAGTTTCTATATTGATATAATTAATAAATACTCGGTTTCCGATTAACCACATAGCAACACAGCTCGTTGACTTTGCACTTTGGAAAACAGTTGAAGTTACTGCGAGGAACTTTCATGTTGATTTCACGTTGTTTGTGTCGCCCCCTGTGGAGTGAAGTGGTAGTGCCTCCTACACCAGGAAACCTCTTATTGTACAGCAGCAGGGCCCACAAGTCCTCCTGTTGTGCCTTCAGGGATGATTATTGCTATTGATTATCATGAATATGAATTTGGTAGCATTAAAACACAGTTCAAGTGAAAACAAGAGGAGTAGCGGACTGAACATTAATGATTGCAGAAGGTTTCGTCTCACCTGTAATCTGGAGAATCACAGGTGTGTAAATAACAATGTCAGCAAGAAACAGGATGCCGGAATCCGTTCACGCATAATATCTGCATAATAACACTTTCTATAGTTCTATGATCTAAATTATAATGAGAACTTTGAGACCTCCAGACACGTTTACTTTTCTTGTGTTGTTGTTAGGGTCCGTGACAGGGTGAGGGGTTAGGGTCCGTGACTGGGTGAGGGGTTAGGGTCCGTGACAGGGTCAGGGGTTAGGGTCCATGACAGGGTGAGGGGTTAGGGTCCATGACTGGGTGAGGGGTTAGGGTCCATGACTGGGTGAGGGGTTAGGGTCCATGACAGGGTGAGGGGTTAGGGTCCATGACTGGGTGAGGGGTTAGGGTCCGTGACTGGGTGAGGGGTTAGGGTCCATGATAGGGTGAGGGGTTAGGGTCCATGATAGGGTGAGGGGTTAGGGTCCATGACTGGGTGAGGGGTTAGGGTCCATGATAGGGTGAGGGGTTAGGGTCCATGACAGGGTGAGGGGTTAGGGTCCATGACTGGGTGAGGGGTTAGGGTCCGTGACTGGGTGAGGGGTTAGGGTCCGTGACAGGGTGAGGGGTTAGGGTCCATGACAGGGTGAGGGGTTAGGGTCCGTGACTGGGTGAGGGGTTAGGGTCCGTGACAGGGTGAGGGGTTAGGGTCCGTGACTGGGTGAGGGGTTCGAGGTTAGGGGTCACGTGGTCCATCTGCATATCATTGATCAAGTCCTCTTTGTTTCTTCTGAAGGATCTGGTCACATGTGACCCCCCGTCGTGGTACGCGCGAGGTAACGGCGTCACTCATCTCCGCTTGGTTCTTTCTCTGAAAGGCGCGTGCGTCTCTGACATGTCCTCCGTCACTCAGGCGCGCTCGTCCCCGAGGTGGCGGAGCCGGCGGGTGACGGGGTTCCGCAGCAGGGCCCCGGGTGGAGAGCCCCGCCCTGGAGCGCTTCGGAGTACGGCCCGGTTCACGCGCCTCCTGCGGGCGCGTACCCGCCCATCTCCGGGCACGCCGCCGACGTGTACGTGCAAACGCTGTGCCCGAGCTACGCCATGCTGACCTACACGCACGCGCCGCTGCTCGCTAACTTCACGGTGAGGAGGAAGACACACACACACACACACACGCGCACACACACACACACACGCACACACACACACACACACACATGTTCTTGCGTTACTTACGATGAGACGTCACATTCTTATTAAACTAATCTGCAAATGAGCTTCTCTCCCCACAGGAAACAGCTCCGTGCGTTTAACAGGCCCTAAGCGACTGACTTCTGTCTAATAAGATTAAGAGTTATTTTTAGAAAGATGGTGAAATACGTCAGATTCGATCGGCGTTTGAAATCAAACACATTTACACGCTTGTTTGGCCGTCGGCGTTTGTATCTCCCTTCGGCGTTAACGTGAACATCCTGTCCTCAGACCGCACCTGTGGCCCCGGCACCAGGCTCCGCCCCTCAGATGGAGCTCCCGGACTCGGGTTTGACCTACCTGCCCTGGGCCCAGCCGGTCACCACCATATCGACCGTGCCGAGCCAGGCCCAGTGCGGCCCGGCCGCCCAGCCCGGGTCTACTCTGGTCCACGTGCCCCTTTCCATGTCCCTGACCGCGGTGATCCCTCAGCTGGAGGAGGTGCACCACATAGACCCGGACCTGGAGGAGGATCCGGGGGCCGAGGCGCCGAGCCTCCTGGACAGGCTCCTGGAGGACCAAGAGGGCGACCAAGAGGGGGAAGAGGAGGACAAAGACTCGTACTGGCAGCTCTCTCTTCCTCCCCCACAACTAGAGGAGGCGTTAAAACATTAGTCCACTTCTTAAACCCTCCCAATCCCTCCCGGACCCTCACCTGTAATTACTGCAATCTGCAATCCTTTCTACATCCAGGAACTATTTTCATGTTTCCTGCATTTCAACACGTGTTGTATCGCGCTACACACACATGCACTCACACACACACACACACACACACACACGCACACACACACACACACACACACACACACACACACACACACACACACGCACACACACACACACACACACACACACACAGTGGCCTCGAGGGGCCTTCAGGGAGCAAAGCTGTCATCAGAGCCGCCACTTATCACGTCTTGCTGCAATGCTGCTTGTGTGAGCAAGTTGACCCGCAAGCAGCAAAGCAGTGAGTCACTGTTTGGGGCTCGGGCTTTGTCAGCTATCTAAGTATTGTGTAATGAAGAACAAAACGTACAGATTCAAGTATTTTAAACTTCTACTTTGAATGAAACCGGAGTGTAGTACCCATTCGGACTTCATAGTGTTACGCGAGGTCACGAAGGACTACTCCACGAAGAAGAGAAGCCCAAACTGACCTGCGTGATGAAGAAAGCTTTGTTCACCTTCTAAACGGGTCTTTGCCGGTGTGGGTGCTGGGCTGAGCTTCAGGTTGCCCCCAGGGGGTAAACTGTGAGTGTCTTTCTGAGCCAACATTTTGCTGGTGTAAACATTGACTAAAACGTCCCTCCCTCCCCCCTTTTGATTCTCGTCAGATCATTTATCCGCTGACTCACTGGGGTTGTTCCTAAAGTGCACCAGAGAGCGGGCAGTTAATGTTCACCTGCCCTCGGGCGGTTTGGGTGTAAAGCAGGGCAGCAATGATCTTCCTCCTGTTCTGTTTATTTCATCTGGTGATCGAGCGGAGCCCCCGTCGATCGCCGGCTGCCCCTGTAAAGCCCCCCGAGGGCCTCAGGTTGTGGCCGGTGGGTCCAGATGCGGCTGTGCGTGTTAATAAGATGGCTGTAAAAAAAGGCTTTCATCCACCAGGTGGGCAGAGACACCTGTGTTGGGGTTAAATCCTCTGCTTGGAAGACTGTGCGTTACGATCAACACCTGACCACAGGGTGGTCGTTGTGGTGAGATTATAGTTGTTTGTTCTGTCTCAGGTAATTTAATTGAAGACAATCTACAACAAGCAGAATAAGAGCTGAGGTCCGTCCCCGTCACCACGTTGCACGCCTTATCCACCTGGAAGCATGTGGAGTTCTGCCCCAACGTAAGTAGTAGCCTGATGACCCAATCAGAACAGGCGGCTGTGTCGGGTTTCTATAAAGAAAACAGTGACTCATGTTGTCAACACTTATTCTCAAGTGTTGACAACATTAACTATTAAACTATCAAATCATGTCAAAGCCCTTTGTTGTACTTTGGGAGCAAAGCAAACTGATCGGTGCAGGAGTGAACGCGGACGTTAGCAGCGCAGGTGTTTGTGCAGCCGTGCTTTGTTGAAATGGTGGATCGGTGAACCTTTAGCAGGACGCCTCTTTCTACTTTGAACCTGGAAGAGTTGTAGTTAAACACTTTATATATAAATATATAAATATTCCAAAAGTCAGTCAGGAAGATTAATATCATTCGTGGAAATATTAAGCTACTGCCAGCCGTTATTTAGCTTAGCTTAGCAGCTAGCCTGTCTCTATGCTGACCGTTTAATGCTTGGCGGGAGGGACTACGTCCTGGACATGAGGCTTTTAAAACGCCTTCCTGCTTTTCTTTATGCTAATTTAAGCTGCTGGCGGTAGCTTTATATCGAACATACAGATACGTACAATTGAAATGGTAAAATGTATTTCCAACATACATTCACATAAGCAGACGGACTGTTGTGTTGTTCTTAAAAGGTGCCAATCTTCTGCCACCGTTACCGCTCACAGCCCTCCAGCGTTTGATTCATCGCTGCCTTCATCCATGAAAAAACACAAAAAACAGCGTTTGGCAAGAGACACAACAGCAACAGCGACGAGAACCAGCGCGGTCCTGCAGGAACCTGTTGGTCCGCTCTGCATGTGGAGGTTATCGTTTCCAAATGGTTCGGGGAAGCCACACAAAGACGGATGCACACGGTTTGACATCACGCCTCCATGGGCGACGTGGCTGCAGTGTTAATGTGAGGACGACTATTGAGATGACTCTGTGTGTAATGGCCCATTTCTGTGGTTGTAGCTGCTGTTTCTATCTGATTGTGATCATTGATCAGTTAATAAACTGATTAAAAGATTAAAATCATTGCTTTCTTCTTGGAAAAGTCCTTCAGCCTTTGTCACCACGGCATGAAATCCACCGACTAAGATGCACATTTCCATCCCATCAATGGGTATAAAGTCTCACCCTGAGGAAGTATTTCACCATCCTTAATAAAGTGTTTTACAGTCTTTTATTTTGAGAACACCTAGTGACACCAAACATATTATGTACAAATTCCTCAGAAACAACCTCCAGACACATAATAGAAAAATAATGAATCACTTCCTCGCAACACTGTATGGAATAAAACCTCAGACCTTAATGGTGCCGACTAACCCGCTTCTCAAATAAGAGCCGTGTACCTGAGGCGTGCCCCATCCCCCCCCCCTTTGTTGTTAACAGGACTTTCCCGTGCCTTTCTCAGCACGGCCGTTATCCGGCCGTCATCCACTCAATAAAGATATGAATGCATCACCTGAAGGGCCAACTTATCTCCCAAGGCGTTGTGAAACACAGCGTTTTTTTACTCTAACGATAACGGTGCATTCAGGTCTCGTTTCTATCGGACACAACAAAGGGAGGCTTGTTCTCATCGGCTCACGTGGCTCCAGCGACTCAACAGGGGACCAATTCATCCTGTCGTTGAGTTACAAACGAGGACAAAGGATCCCGTTCAATAAGTGTGATCATAAAACTGTCCTCTGTGAAGCCGACCGGTCTGGTCCTGATCCTCTTTGTGATCCAGGTCACCATGCAGGTCTACCAGAGCCGGTCTGATGCTGGAAGCCCTCTGAAAGCCAGGTGCATCCCCTGGGGGAGTGGGCTCCGTTGTCATGGAGACGGCTGTTTTTATGAACTTCTCATCCAGGATGTCTACGTTTTTCTACACTAGTTACATTTTAACGAGGATTTAGAAGACGGGTTTTCTGCTACGCTGAGTACACACAATATCACACACACACACACACACACACAAACACACACACACTCTCACTCTCTGTCGTTGGCGTTTCCTCTATTGGGGGAGGGGGGGTTTCCACAAGCAGGAACTGTGAAAAATAAACAACAACAAATACACAGTAACACATGTGCACAGTTACACGTGTACACTGTTACACATGTGCACAGTAACACATGTGCACAGTTACACGTGTACACTGTTACACATGTGCACAGTAACACATGTGCACAGTTACATGTGTACACTGTTACACATGTGCACAGTTACACGTGTACACTGTTACACATGTGCACAGTAACACATGTGCACAGTTACACGTGTACACTGTTACACATGTGCACAGTAACACATGTGCACAGTTACACGTGTACACTGTTACACATGTGCACAGTAACACATGTGCACAGTTACACGTGTACACTGTTACACATGTGCACAGTAACACATGTGCACAGTTACATGTGTACACTGTTACACATGTGCACAGTTACACGTGTACACTGTTACACATGTGCACAGTAACACATGTGCACAGTTACACGTGTACACTGTTACACATGTGCACAGTAACACATGTGCACAGTTACCCCCAGCAGCTTCAGGAATGTGAACTCGACACCTTCGGAGAAATTCCATCAAATAAACGGTGTTCGGCGTCTTGACTCGACTCGCCGGATTCCGTACCGGCAGGCAAACGTTTGCTCGATGCTCTCACACGTTCATCTCCAGCATGAGTAAATGTGATCGTGAGATCCTTTACGTGCACTTCAGTAAAGGTTTGTGTTTGATGAATTTCCAGCAAAATGTCGTCATGGAACCTTTTGTGTCATTAAGAAGCCAATAAAAAAATATATTAAAAGCGTGTGCTCAGCTGTATTTGCTGTTACCAAATGAGTACAACCAAACCACCTCCAGCTTTTTACAATGAAGCCAAGCATTGACCAGCAGGGGGCGACTCCTCTGCTCCCATAGACGTCTATGAGGAAATTACTCTACTTCTCTGTAGTGACCAGCAGGGGGCGACTCTGCTCCAATAGACGTCTATAAGGAAATGACTCTACTTCTCTGTAGTGACCAGCAGGGGGCGACTCTGCTCCAATAGACGTCTATGAGGAAATTACTCTACTTCTCTGTAGTGACCAGCAGGGGGCGACTCTGCTCCAATAGACGTCTATGAGGAAATGACTCTACTTCTCTGTTAGTGACCAGCAGGGGGCGACTCCTCTGCTCCCATAGACGTCTATGAGGAAATTACTCTACTTCTCTGTAGTGACCAGCAGGGGGCGACTCTGCTCCAATAGACGTCTATGAGGAAATGACTCTACTTCTCTGTTAGTGACCAGCAGGGGGCGACTCCTCTGCTCCCATAGACGTCTATGAGGAAATTACTCTACTTCTCTGTAGTGACCAGCAGGGGGCGACTCTGCTCCAATAGACGTCTATGAGGAAATGACTCTACTTCTCTGTAGTGACCAGCAGGGGGCGACTCTGCTCCAATAGACGTCTATGAGGAAATGACTCTACTTCTCTGTTAGTGACCAGCAGGGGGCGACTCCTCTGCTCCCATAGACGTCTATGAGGAAATGACTCTACTTCTCTGTAGTGACCAGCAGGGGGCGACTCTGCTCCAATAGACGTCTATGAGGAAGTGACTCTACTTCTCTGTTAGTGACCAGCAGGGGGCGACTCCTCTGCTCCCATAGACGTCTATGAGGAAATGACTCTACTTCTCTGTAGTGACCAGCAGGGGGCGACTCTGCTCCAATAGACGTCTATGAGGAAATGACTCTACTTCTCTGTAGTGACCAGCAGGGGGCGACTCTGCTCCAATAGACGTCTATGAGGAAATGACTTTACTTCTCTGTTAGTGACCAGCAGGGGGCGACTCTGCTCCAATAGACGTCTATGAGGAAGTGACTCTACTTCTCTGTTAGTGACCAGCAGGGGGCGACTCCTCTGCTCCCATAGACGTCTATGAGGAAATGACTCTACTTCTCTGTAGTGACCAGCAGGGGGCGACTCTGCTCCAATAGACGTCTATGAGGAAGTGACTCTACTTCTCTGTTAGTGACCAGCAGGGGGCAACTCCTCTGCTCCCATAGACGTCTATGAGGAAATGACTCTACTTCTCTGTAGTGACCAGCAGGGGGCGACTCCTCTGCTCCCATAGACGTCTATGAGGAAATGACTCTACTTCTCTCTCCTGACCAGCAGGGGGCGACTCCTCTGCTCCCATAGACGTCTATGAGGAAATGACTCTACTTCTCTCTCCTGACCAGCAGGGGGCGACTCCTCTGCTCCCATAGACGTCTATGAGGAAATGACTCTACTTCTCTCTGGATTTGTTCCCTCAGTAAACATTGTAAACATGAGTTTATGGTCTCAGTCTCTAGTTTCAAGTCTTCTTCAACGCAGCATGATGTTCATTTAGTGAATTATGGTCCATGTGGAGTCAAACAGACTATGCCGGGGAGGCTTTGGGGCGGGGCTACGCAGTGATTGACAGGTCTCAAACAGACTCTAAAGCAGAGGAGGCTTTGGGGCGGGGCTACATGCAGAATGTTTATGTTTCAGCTCGGATAAAGATCAAGCTTTCCCACAAGATCCGTATCTGGCTGCTGTTCAAGACTTCGGAAGAAATGCGTCACTTTCTCCTCAGAAATGAGTGAGGAGGACCGTGGGACTGGACCTCTGTCCGGGTCAGAGGTCAGAGACAACGCAGACGAGGAACAAGCTCATCGAGGACATTCAGAAGCCGTTTATGGTGCTTACGACTATGAAGAATAGGAAAGTCCCCTTGTAAACTTGTAAAATACTTTTACCAGTTATAGCACTAATAGCCGTAATTTGTTTATACATTCAGAGCAATCGTTCTCATTTTGGTTTTGATCAGCTCTGTTTTTACTTAATGAAATAATCAAATAGAGTCTATAAAAGCTCTTATTGTATATAAATGTAAGGGTGACAGTTATTCCCAGTGCATTCATAGTGATATCTAATTGATCATCTGTGCCATCATCACCGTCCTTATTTGAAGATTTGGGAGGAAGAACACGAGGACACTGAAGCTTTTGTTCTGTATTTTATTTAAGACTCTCATTACATCGTAGCTTACTCGTGTTTTAGTCTTTTATGTGAACAAAGCGATAAACTTGCCTCACATGCTTCCTTCATGCATTGTCTGAGGTTTTGGTGACCTCTGACCTCATGTTTAGGCTCCTGGTTTTGGACACATTGTTGAAGGGATCTTGGGAAATAAAAATGACCCTTAAACCTCTTGAGGGCGTAAAACAAACATTAAAGCCGTGATCGTAGGAACTATACTCGTCTATTTATGATTCAATAAAAAATAAATGGATTTTTAATGTTTTTATTTAGTACAGCAACCAGTTCATGTATGAAAAATAAATCTTAAGAAGGATCATTAATACAAAAATATGGTAATTTTCCATCCATTCCGCATTCATCCTATTCGAAGCAACCAGAAGAATATTTACAGCCCCCCCCCCCGGCGGGGTCCTATCATAGAACGTTGTAGCACATCTCGGCGCTCCTGAAGTAGTTGCCCTCGGCGCCGGGGCAGGTGTACTCGTAGCCTGTGCCGGGGGGGCAGTAGGGCGGGAACTCGGAGGCCGAGAAGCTCTCCTGCTGGCCGACCCAGCGGGGGGGCGAGCAGAAACAGTCCGGGAGGCTGCAGTGCTGGTAGTGGAGGTGCTCGGAGGGGGGCGGGGGGCCGCGGTAGCATGCCTCTATCCTGGTGGGGGAGTCGTAGCAGGAGGAGGAGGAGGAGGAGGAGGAGAAGGAGTCCTGCGGCGAGAAGCTGCCGGGATCAGGAGGGCTGCAGAGCTTCGGGGGGGAGCAGGGAGCCTGGAGGGGGGAGGGAGGGGGGGCAACCGTTAGTGGATGGATGGGGAGCAGCCTTTGGTTTTGTAGATATATATATATATATATATGTATAGATTATAAATATATGCTAAACATACATATATGCATGTAATAATTAATTCATATATATTATTAATATATCTTTATTTCATTCACTTCACCGAAACGGCTTCATATTCATTAGGAATTGAACGATTAACACGGCTTTTATGAGGATATAAAGTATCTCATTAACAGTAGAAACACAGGTACCATCCCGTAATAGTCCGCGTCAGAGGAGCGCGCGTGGCAGCAGGGCAGCGGGAAGGCGGCAGGTGGGGGGAGGAACGCGCTGTAGCTGCTGCCGGTGTAGTTGTTGTTGTTGTTGTGGCCAGTGTAGCCGTTGCCTGGCAACATAACTTCCCCGAACTGCTGCTGGACGTCGTTGAAGGTGAGCTCCAGCACCTGGGAGCTGCACGAGCCCCCCCCCTGGGAGTCCGCAGGTGTGACGGCTGCAGCGAAGGGGGGCGCGTGGAGACCTGGGGGGAGTTAAAGGGAAACAGGTGAGACGAGCAGAGCGATGATACACATCACATACACACCACATACACATCACATACACACCACATACACATCACATACACATCACATACACACCACATACACACCACATACACACCACATACACATCACATACACACAAAGCATCGCGTAGAACAGAAGCTGTTAATCGTAATAAATCCAGATCTTTACATAAAAAGTCCTCCTGATCTCCGCGATCAGACAGACCCGCATACCACGTGTCCCAGAGGCTCGTGATGTGAGTGTTATGTTATGGTTTGGGGGAGTTATAGGGAGGAGGGGGGCGGGGGGGGGGTCATGGCCGGAGCGCTGCAGGCGAGGACTCTCTCCCTCCCTCTCAGGTGTGTGCGGGTCTTTCCAACATAATGGGATTATTCGGATCATTTCGTGCACCAGTGTGTGTGTGTATGGGGGGGGGGGGGGGGGGGGGGGGGGCTTTGTGCTGCGTCACGCTGGACTTCGACTTCTGCAAACGTACTTACTTGGGAAAGTGGACGCGCAAAGATCCTGAAGATCCGAGCAAGCCTGAGACATCTGTTCACCGGGGAGACAGGGGGGGTCATTCACGTGAATCCTGCTGGGGAGGGTCCGCTTTGGAGGGGGGGTTACCGTTCTGGGGTCGCTCCTGCCGCCCTCGCGGGCGCGCAGCCTCTGCAGCAGCTCTTTGACGGTGGTCCTCACGCGGACCCCCTGGTACACCTTCGGCTTGTCTGCGCGAGGAGATCAGCACGTCACTCACGTGCACCAAACAGTGACCCCCCCGCGTCCTTCCAGGTTCAACATGCTTTATTTCAGTCAAATCCCCCCACAATCAAGACAAAGAATGAAATGTGTTTTTGTCGAATCGCTCCATAAATGTTGTTTTTCAACGTGTTGAATTAAACGTGACATATTAAACACGAGTCATTAAATCATTCATTAATCCACGGTGGCGTCACGGGGCTCAGCGCGCGGGGGCCTTGTGTCCCCCGCCCCCCCCCCCCCCCCCCCCGCCCCCCCCCCCCCCCCGCACGGAGCGTCCCTCTTTACGGCAGCAAAGGGATCAGCGCTTCCTGCCGTCCCGTCCCCCCCCCGGCACCCCCCGTCCCGTCCCCCCGCACGGAGCGTCCCTCTTTACGGCAGCAAAGGGATCAGCGCTTCCTGCCCCCCCCCCGGCACCCCCCGTCCCCCCCCCCCCCCCCCCCCCCCGCCCGGACCAGGAGCTCGGCGGCACCAGACGCGCTCCCGTGGGAACGTCCACGGATCTCCCGGTCCGGACCGCAGGGCTCGCTGATCCGGGTCGGTCTGCAGGTCGCTGGATCCGGATCGAAAGAAGAACAGAAGGTCCCGAAAGATCCCGAAGGATCGAGCTGCTGCTGCGCGGAGGATCAGGAGGATCAGGAGGATCAGGAGGATCAGGGATCAGGAGGATCAGGTGAGCGCGCGCGACCAGTAAACGAGCCCCTGCAGGCTTTTTAATCACAACCCGGGCTGACCCCCCCCCCCCGAGTTCTGTTAGCACATCGCGCCCCCTGAGAAGTGACCCAGAGAGCCCAGAGACCCCCCCTCCCCCCCCGCACGCGTCCCGTGGTTCAGGCCCGGAAGGCGAACGTATAGAACATCACGAGAGGCCAGAAAGGAACGACGGCCTCTTCTGATAAATATTCATATTCATATCGATGTGCGTTGGTGGTCTGTTTTAAATGCGCTAACGGAGCGGCCGACGCGCGCGGCAGAGACGTCCCCCTCCGGCGCGAGGACGCGCTGCTTTGCGCGCGAGCTGAGGAATGTTCACCCGCTCATGTTTAAATTAAAAGAAATCCGCTGTCACAATGTGCGCAAAATGAGCACATTGTGAATCCATGAAAGTCGGTAAATGTGTTGAGGAGCGTTTGGCTCGGACACAAAATCTCCACGTAAACGAGCCGCATTAAAATGTAGATATTCATAAAGGTTATTTAATATCTGCTCATACATGATTTAAACACGGGAATAAAGTAAACGTGAGTAGACGAAGCAGTGAAAAGCGCACGCTGACGCGCGCCTGCGTTCTGCTTGTTAACGTGTCACTAAACCTGCCTCCGTCTTTCTCTTCTCTCCTTCTTTCTCCTTCTTTCTCTTTCTTTCTCCCTCTCTCCCTCTCCTTCTGCGCCTCCTTGTGCGCCTCCCAGGACCCGCGGAGCCCCGCGGAGCGGCGGGCGCGCAGGCAGCAGCCCGCGCAGCGGCACTCACCAGACATGACGGCTCCACTACGTCCTCTTCTGCCTCAGATCAATGGCCAAGAAGCAAATTTGTGCAAAAGTCTCCAAAAGTGTCCACATAAATGTCTCCCAGCAGAGCCACAGGATAGAACAATATAGTAATATAGCTGGGGACATGTTAGTTTGAGGTTTTTTGCCTCCATGCCTACTATTTAAAACCCCTAGAACTCAATGATTTGACAATGATTTGATTGCGCGTTACTTTCAATTTGAATATTCAAAGGCAACCGAGTTGCATCGATTTTTCCTTGAAAATGATGCCTGACGCTCATGAACCAATCCCCACTGCAATAGAATATATTCATATTTTACACCTTGAGGTTTAGGAAACAACACTTTTATTCATTTTATCCTCCTTTTGCAATAACACAGCCACACACCCCCTCATTAAGCTCCACGGGACTCGGTGCTCGGCGTGCGTCGCTCCAACGCGCACTGCACTGTGGGTCGGCGTGCACGCTGCCACTGCGGTTAAATGCGCACGCTGGAGACACCCGCAAACCATCTTTAAGCTTTATTTCAGAGGGAATCAGAGAAGAGTGGCAGAGAAGTGGGCGTGGCAAAGGCCAGCAGCCCTGTTTGGCATCGCAGGCCTCTGAGCTCACCTGCAGCTTCACCTGCAGCTTCACCTGCAGCTTCACCTGCAGCTTCACCTGCAGCTTCACCTGCAGCTTCCTGCGGCTCTCTGCTCACCACTGTTACAAGATTATCTCATATTCTACAGAAACACACAATGGCCGTCTTCGCACAGAGAACCCACAGCTTTCATATGTATAATATATTTACTTAATCCATCATCATATTACAAGTTTACTGTGACGGTGAAATTCTCTAATTAATAATTACATTCAATTGAGTCCGGTTGAGAACTTTCATTTTTTTTCTGAGCATCAGCATGTGAAGAATAATACAATTGAATTGTATTTCATGTATTTGGATGTGGAGCCGATGGTAAGTAACTACGTCATTAGAAATACAAATTAAAAAACAATGTATGACTATTCCTAATATTATTTTGAGTCAGTATTATTATAGACTTAATAGGTGTCATGATTATTATAACTGAACAACAAATACGACCATCTTTAATATTTTATTTGCATTTCATTTACATAGTTGAGTCAATTGAAAACCAGTTCTCACAACGCCCATTAATTATCAATATTATTATTATTATTATCTTTACACCATCATCCTCTTCGTCCTCATCTTTGTCAAGCTCATCCTCACTATTATTATGAATAGCTAGTATTACCGTAGGACTAGTAGTCATCGTGGCTATAATAGTAATAATGGAGCAGTAGTAGTATCCTATTGTCACCAGTATAGGTAGTAGTACCATGACTGTAGCAATAGTTGCAGTGGAAGTTGTACTAATAGCAGTAGTAGTAGAAGTACAGTGGTAGTAGTAGTGCTAGTAGTAGTGCTAGTACAGTACTAGTAGTGCTACAGTAGTTGTACAGTGGTAACTACTAGTAGTAGTTCTGTCACAGAAGTAGAAGTAGGAATAGTTCGTCCTCATCCTTATAAAAAAGACATATCTACGTGACAACCTCTTCCTCCGGCCTCTTTCCTCCTGCCAGGGTCCTCTCCTCTGTCCTCTGTCCTCTCGCCTCTGCCCTCTGTCCTCCTGTCTCTGCGCCTCTCTTTTGCTGACGCGGTGATGTTGTGGCTCCACCTGGTGGTCGAAGGGGAGAACTTCTTTCAACCTAAACGTCTCTCAGCGCCGCGACCAGTAACTAAAATGTCAGTAATGAAACAATTGTATGATGCTGAACGTACATTTGTTTGGATATTGAAACGTAAGTAAAGGAGGCATTCACACATCTGGAATGATTTCTACTCTGGATTCTCACTTTGTAATTTCATGGTACATTACTATGTATTAAACCAACATTTCCTTTCAGATTGACGGAGTCTGATTTTATATTTGGATATGATGAAGCATTAAGCATCGTTAGATTATTCATTGTTAAACACTGACAAAGCTCCGCAGCGTAGTGAGTGTGGATATGAGAGCGTTCATGGGGGGTTGAATCGTGTTGAACAGGTGGTTTCCCGCAGCAGCCAGCAGGGGGCAGAACTGCATCAACAAACCCAGGACACGAGCTCTTCATCACCATCACCACTAACAGCTCTGTGACTCTTCCATTATGTTCTAGAAGATCATTGCAGAAAGTAAACCAATTATGATTCTTCATTTAACTCATCGAGGTAATCTTCACTAATGAGCTCCACTTTAAAAGTAAGTAAGAAACTAAAGTAAGAAACTAATGTCACACTATAAAGGAAATCCACCAGGGTCACATGACTTCCTGTTAGTCTTTAAGTTACGTCAGCGGATGGAGTTCCTTTATATATAACACTAAACCTGGAAGTTTCGTCTGTGTATTTCTTTTACCTTGTCAGTGGTTGTTGTAATAAATATATTTACTGAATGTCTGCCTCACATCACTTTAAAACCATAACTGTTTATTTAAGTAACTAAACACGGATGGACACAACTACTGTACAAACTACTTTAGTTTCCACTAAATCATAATCTATATTGTTTAAATGTATTTGAGCTACAGTTTAACCTGAACGCCTGAAACGGCTCAATAAGGGTCAGTCATCATGTATTCTACACATGCATGAGGCGACCCTACACTATTTCACCAGCGTAAATACAAAGATACAAATATCATTTAGCACTTTTAAGGCAAATGGTTTGTTATTCGAGACAAAATTTTTTACACAAAATCTAACCACAACGAAGAAGATCAAGCAAAACTCCATCAAAAGCTCTAAATTGTCCGATCAAACACTTCCAGAGCTTCCCGTTCTGCAGAGTGCTTGTTGAGTTCATTGTTTAAAAGTCTGTGCCCCACCCCGTCCCCACCCCGTCCCCCCAAGTGGGGTCAGTAGGCCCTCCGGATCTCGTAGGGCGACCAGGGGCTCACCCCGTCCTCTTTGGCCCAGGACGGGTGGATCTCGGAGGGGAGGCCGGCGTGGCCGTCAGCCGCCTCCTCCGTCACCATCTTGGTCACTAGGTCGCTGATGGGGGTGTGCATGTAGGACGGGCAGGCGAAGGAGGCGGAGGCTACCGGGTAGGAGCCGGTGGAGGTCAAGGGGTGGTAGTGGGCGTCCTCCAGCGGGTGCAGGGTGTAGGGCTGGCTGCCGGGGCCCATGGAGGAGCCCCTGCTCGGGGAGCGGTACTCGGAGGGGCTCCCTGGGGGCTCCGGGCTGGGCATGGAGGGCGGGGCACTGACGGAGGCCAGGCCATCCGGACACAGAGCCTCCATCTGAGACACAGGCTCCGGGACCGACTGCTCCCACGAGTCCCTCTGCAGCGGGAAGGGAGGGAACAGAAGCAGGTCAGTCGTGTCCTCGACTCGGAAGCATCGGACGCACCGATCGCATCCGAACAGGAGTCCTTTTGTAACGGCATGATGTAATCTATGGCTCGACCCACGATCGTGCTCCAAAAACTGACTTCCTATTCCCAGAATGCAAAGCGAAAGGCAAAAGGGGAATGTTTACAAGGTATCCTGATTCAACACTCCTCGTATGTTATGCATTTTCTATCTAAAGTTCAGCAACGAGTGTTTACTTGCATTTAGTCTTTTCATAATAAATATATTAATAATGAGGTAACAAAACAACTCTGTTTGGGTTGAAAAAATACATCTCCTCCCGATTTACCAAATGAAAATCATGCTGTTTTTAAGAAATATAAGGAGGCAAAGCTTCATGTAATGAAGCTGCATTCTGTGCAGTGACCAGCAGGGGCGAGTCCTCTGGTTCTATTGACCATTGATCAATAGAGCATGATGTTCATTTAGTGAATTATGGTGCATGTAGAGTCAAACCGACCAAAGAAGCAGGGTAAGCAGGTCGGGGCTACACATTGATTGACATGTATTTCAGGCATTGGGTTAAAGGGACTTCTGGGTCTCTGATCATACTGAATCCACTCTACCAGGAACAGGTGGGAGGACTCTCCTCCGTATGGAGGCAGCAGGGACGATATGGCCGACGAGGGCAGGAAGGCCCCCCCGGAGCTGGAGAAGGCGGCGCTGCGGTAATCGCCGAACGTCTCCGGGTAGTAGTCGATGAAGGAGGAGTAGCTGGTCATGGAGGATGGCTCGCAGCCTAGAGGCTTCCCGCCCAGCGAGGGCGGATAGGTGTCGGTGGATGGGCAGAAGTCAGAGTCGGCGGTGAAGGGACGCCTCATGCCGTAGTAGCTAGGAAGCATGTGAGAGCCTGCAGGCATGATACAAATGTAACTTCATTTTGTAATTGGGTAGACAGGTGATAGTGATTGTGTAGACAGGTGAGAGTAATTGTGTAGACAGGTGAGAGTGATTGGGTAAACAGGTGAGAGTAATTGGGTAGACAGGTGAGAGTGATTGGGTAGACAGGTGAGAGTGATTGGGTAGACAGGTGAGAGTGATTGGGTAGACAGGTGAGAGTAATTGGGTAGACAGGTGAGAGTGATTGGGTAAACAGGTGAGAGTAATTGGGTAGACAGGTGAGAGTGATTGGGTAGACAGGTGAGAGTGATTGGGTAAACAGGTGAGAGTAATTGGGTAGACAGGTAAGAGTGATTGGGTAGACAGGTGAGAGTGATTGAGTAGACAGGTAAGAGTGATTGGGTAGACAGGTGAGAGTAATTGGGTAGACAGGTGAGAGTGATTGGGTAGACAGGTGAGAGTGATTGGGTAGACAGGTGAGAGTAATTGGGTAGACAGGTGAGAGTGATTGGGTAGACAGGGGAGAGTGATTGGGTAGACAGGTGAGAGTGATTGGGTAAACAGGTGAGAGTAATTGGGTAGACAGGTGAGAGTGATTGGGTAGTGTAGAATATTATAAATAAGTTAGACAACCGGGTTCACATGCTAACATTAATAAAATACATCTAGTGTGCACCAGTACACTGCCCGTATTCTAGAACTATGTAACAAATAAAGTAAAGATAATATTGTAATAACCACTAACTTTGAAACTGTAATTAATAGGATAATATCAATGTATGGCTATGATTGTGTTTAATGTTGCCTGATCAACCGAAATGACCTCACCTGTAGACCACACCCAGGAGGCGTGAACACTGACTTTCACACCTTAACCAGACCTCCATAAAGGTCGGCAGAGTCCATTGTTCTGGAGTGAGACTGGGGCAAGCAACGAAACAGGCACAAGGGGATGGGCTAGTCCGAGGCCTGTTAGTTTGGGGAGACCAGCAGCATCACCTGAGATGCGATCTTTTTACCGTAACGTTTGTTCTTTAATAAATATTCTTGATTCGAACATCATTCTCAGATGTCTCCTGTTCTTCCGCTGCTTCTTCATTATTTGAACACAACAGTAGACAGGTGAGAGTGATTGGGTAGACAGGTGAGCGTAATTGTGTAGACAGGTGAGAGTAATTGGGTAGACAGGTGAGAGTAATTGGGTAGACAGGTGAGAGTAATTGGGTAGACAGGTGAGAGTAATTGGGTAGACAGGTGAGAGTGATTGGTAGACAGGTGAGATTAAAGAGATTATGCGATATTATGTGTGAGTCTCACCTGACATCTGGACAAATGAAGACGGCGTAGGCGATCCTCCCTGTGACAGAAACAAGAACATTAAATCGGAGTGACATTTTATGAAATTCTTTGTTTCAGATGATTACAAACAAAATCTTAAATGTAAATGTAAAAAACTATAGATGTAATTTATTAATTAGTCCCCTGAATTGGACACACTAGTACTTTAACACGGGCCTTCAGGACAACTCATGATAATCTGTAGTTTATTATAACTATTACAGCTGCTAGAACACCTTTAATATCTGATTGGGTCCAAACGTTCTGTGATGCTTGCTGCTTTCATATTTTTGGATACTAAAACAACGTTTTTTTCTTTACAACGTTTTACTTATACTCTCTTAGTGCTTTTGGTCTAAGCTGCTCCGTCTCCTCTTATATTTTAAATGCATTTGATCCATAACGACTGAGTCTGACTCTACCTGGGTTGCACGCACAGAGGCTTTGCATATTGCTAACATCAGAGAGTCGATATTGCCCCCCCCCCCCCCACCCCCACCACACCCCCTTCCTCGCTGGTCGGGAGGCAAGCAAATTTTGAGGGTTGAATTTGAATGTGATTTGCCAGAGCCAAGACTTCCTCGTGTGGCCGAGGGACGGCTCGATGCATCTCTGAAGGCTGCGTATGGAAATCATCTCGCTGGGCCTCAGACAGCGAGCCTCTGTTTGTGAGTGTGTGTGTGTGTGTGTGTGTGTGTGTGTGTGTGTGTGTGTGTGTGTGTGTGCACGCGTGCGCGTGTGCAGGAAGTGTCACCATACTTTCACAGAAAAGCTCTTCCTTCTAATGCAAAACCCTCGGCACACAAGCACTGTGTCCTCTCTGGGGTCGGAGTATTCAACCAACAGTTTCTTTGCTTTCTTGCAGTTCGTTTTTTTTTTTTTTTACCTCTATTATCTTTTACATATCTAATATTGGAGGGCCTTTGGTTGTAAATCATTTTTAAAAAGTTCAGGGATTTTATGGTAAAATAACCACTATTTTTCATTTATTTTTAATTTATGAATTATTTTAAGGATTACTTGAATCATTTTATGTTGAAACACCTATTATTATTACTGGCAGGACTCCTTTTTTTTGATATATCTTTTACTTCAATTGTCTTCAAAGATTTCATGTAAAAAACATGTGTGTTTTCATTATTTACTGTGCTGACCGGCCGGCCCGCGAATTTGACAAATGTGCTCTAGAAGCATCACAATGGGGCTGCATGGGTCCCCAAAGTTCATTCTAGTTCTCAATTATCTGTGTCAAAACAAAAGCAGAGCATTCTGCATTTTCGGATACGTTGCCTCTAAAGAGATCTCTATAGCCTTAATATATATTATGTATTATATATATGTTCTATAGTCTGAGTATTCAGTATATCCTATGCTATCTTTACTTTCTAAATCTTCTATATTCTGTAAACTTTATATTCCATATATCAATTGTATTTTATAAATATTCTATATTTTCTATGCATTTTATATATCCTCTATATTGTTTCTGTGTTCCAACAGAATGTTTATGACTGTGCGGTCGCACTCAACGGACTTCTATTTCCAGAGATAAAAGGCTTTAGTCGCTGTGTGTGTGTGTCAGCGTCACTTTAAACACACCAGGAAAGATTAAAAAAAGTGTCCTCAGACAACAGTTTAGTATGATAACTTGATAACATGAAAAACACCGACTGGCTTTATGCACCAATCCCCCACAAGTAAAGAAAGACAGAAACAGAGCCTCTTTACAGCTACAATAGAATTGGACGAATGAGCAGCTGCAGCTGGTCCACAGAAGGCAACGGGGCATTAAGTCACAAAAAAAGTATAGCATTTTTTTTATTGTATTAAAAATATTGTGTCCCAAAGCGGCGGGTCTTAAGAAGCAGCTAGCCAATCATTGATAAAGATAAATGATTGACATATAATTTGGTCTCGCCCTTCGCCTACGAGTCTCTGACGCACCAGTTAACAACATAACAAGAGCGACCACGAGCAGTGTCCTTCCAAGAAGACCCGACGCGAACTCGGTACGAGAAAAGAACTTTGCCTGAGACACTGGAGTCCCCGATCAGCCGGACCTCACGACCACACAACGGACCGGCGAGATGCTACACCGAGAGGTTTAGCTAGCCAGTTAGCTACATGCTAACGCTGTCTTTAGCTTCCCATGCTCACTTTTTAAATCAACGGGGACAGAATCCAACTCGGACAGACATGTGAGTAAGAGACACAAAGCACTTGTCGGGAAAATAAGCAAACTATAAATGTTGCAGCGTGAAACCAAACCGAACAAACATGTCCTTAAACACTGCAACGAGGTTTCAATAAATAGTCACTTTAAAACAGCAATAAGAGTTGTGAGGACACATTCATAGGCTAAGAGGGAGATTGCATCACATTTCATTTACAATTAACATACGTACATAGAGGTGACATTATATAAAATTAAAAATGTAAAGTTATACATCATGACTGACTGTCAGTGGTAGAGCAATTAGGGGGAATTAAACACAGTACATCATGAAAGAACAAATAGTGGTACGTGCCTAGCATAGACATATACACTAGATGTCGCATTCGTTACGATTGCTCATTGGCACGAATACGTCAATAGAGCCGCCATCTTGCTACGCGGGAGCCGATCCTTTTTCAACGCACCAACGTCAACGAAGACACCGCAAACAGTCTGAATCTAATGTGATTTTCTAGTTTTTTAGCACCAAAAAAGGTTTAATCGCCATGTATGAGTTAACAGACAAGGAATTTACATTGGCAGGAAGGTCCGGAGTTGAGACAAGGGCGTCGGTGCGGCGTGGTGTCTCCCCCGGATAAAGTGATCGATTTTGGGACACTTTGGGCAACTGTCCGGGGTATGGAGCTTTTTTTTTTTTCTCCCCTTTTGGACAATTCTGTGTCTGACCGACGTGCAATCGTGACCCGCCAACCCTGGAATTCATTCCTTTCATTGGAACAGCCAAAGGCAGCACAAAAGTCTGGCATAGTCCATTGAAAAGTATTGAGAGAACCCCGTAGTAAGAAGGCGGCGGTTTTGACGTATGCTGAGAGCCCGAATGCGACATCCAGTGTATATGTCTATGCATGCCTAGAAACAACCATGAATAGCCAACCTGCTTGCTAACGTCACTCCGTTAGCGTTAACACGACTTATAGCGTCAGATGTTCACCTGCACAAACTAAGCTAACGTTAGCTACTGTGTACGCAACAGGAGGAGCTGCAGTGCATTTATGCAGGGTGCGATTTGTCGGGGGTCATGGGGGGGATTTCCCCCCCTCTGGGTTTCAGATCCCCCCTCTGCTAAATTATTTGTATCTCCGGGGGGGACAAGGATTTCCCCCCCTTGATGGCCATGAATGCAACTTAACTGCTCGCCTACTTAAACTCTTGAAATCAAACGATCTTCAGTGTAAATTTCTGATCGTCATCCAACACGAACACACTGTAACATGTTAGTGTCGCAGGGTGCGCGTGCGCTCGTGACGCGGATCGGTTTCCCCTGTTTGTGCGCGGCTCTGCGCTTAATTCTGCTTCCTCCTCGTAGCCAAACCGTCCGTGCGCGTGAAAGTGAGCATCAAGCCAGTTGGACTTTGGATCCCATTGGGGGAAAACTTTAATTGCGCTGAGGGGGGGGGGGGTTCCGTAGCAAAGAATAGGAACCAGCTCTTTATGTTTTGCATATTAACATGCATTAGACATATGTTATTTATACTAGTAGCCTACTGTGATGGTTTTCCACGTCCCAGATGTTTTGGTGCCTCTCAGCCCGCCAACGGCGGGTTCCAAGGTAGGAAGCTGCCCCCTGCGGGGGCCTCTGGCGGAGAGGCGGTGGGGTGCAGAGGCCTTTGTTGCCCCCCGCGGGGGCATCTGGACGACTCCTGTAAAGTCTCCGACTGGCCGTTTGTGCACAGCTTTGAAAAGCCAGTCCTGCTTGTGCATGCAGACGTCTAAAGCCTGATTTCTGTGTGTGTCTGTGTGTGCGTGTGTGTGTGTGTGTGTGTGTGTGTGTGTGTCTAAAGCAACAATAGGAGGCTTGTCTGCGGCAGAGGACAATGTCGAGCTGGCAGGTGTGCATGGATCAAGGTTTGCATAGGCAGCCTTCCTTCACTGCCCCCTTTCTGTGTGCTACCTGTCCATCTCCCCCCCCCACCAGGGGGATCATCACCATTGCAAAGCAATGTGTCTCTTTTGTGCTTCTGGTCTTTGTGAGTCCATCTCTCTCTGCACACACCAACCACATCGTACTAAGCTATTTACAGATTGGCTTTGCCTCGAGGGCGGCAAAGACACAGGGCGGGGGGAGGGGGGGGCTACAGGTGGTCAAATCATGCAACGTTGGACCACAAAATGTAAACAAAAAGAGATTTTTGAAAGACGGCCTCTTGATTGTCCCACCGGGGGAATGTCAACTGTATCTGTTCGGCTGTGGGAGACAAATGAAGTGGGGGTGTGTGCGTGTGTGCGTGTGTGCGTGTGTGTGGGGGGGGGGGGCTCTTACATTGTATCGGGGCCCGCTGGTCTGCCGGGACCTCTTCTCCGCCAGCAGGTCTTTGACCGTGTGCTTCACCCGGACTCCCTGGTACACCCGCTTGGAATATTCTGAGAAACAAAACCGTTTCCCACAAGTGATACAAACTTCACACAAATTTTCATTCTCCCCCCGGCCCCCACAAATGAGTGTCGATTTGAATGAGTCACAGTTTTATTCCCACGGGGGGGGGATCGCTCTGTGTAAATCTCATGGAAATCTCCTTCGGTTTGGTCGATGCAAATGGACGACAGAAAGGTCACGAGGGGCAACTAAGGGGGCATGAGGGCTGAGCAGGGGTCAAACGCCACACATCTCTGATCAGGGGAGGGGGGGCGTCATAGAGATGACGCCCCCCCTCTATGCTCACTCGAGTTCACTCGACCAATGAGGTCAATGTCAGTATGTATATATGCACTGTACATACACTTTGCACAACTCAAACCACCCTAACATCCATCATTATTCATATTTAAATGTTACCATATGAATAATTAACGAGGAAATGATAACAAACAAGTGTCGATATTTGAAGAATTACACACAGATTAAAGTTAAAAAGAAATGTTTACTGATGTCTAAGTTTGTTGTTGGTTGTTTTTTACTTTCTTATTTCATCACCACTAAATAAACTAAAGAGAGACAGAATATAAACAGACAGACGAAAAGACCCATGTGGCTTTCTCCTCATGCATCCTCCAAAATAAAAGCACCTCTTTGTAAAGAATTGAAAGAGAAAATACAATCCTTTGTCTAATAAAGCTTATAAAAAGCAGCATGGTATCCTAGCAACAAACAATAACAACAACATGCAGGTGAATGAGTCTTACCTGTTTCCATGATGCTGCAGAGCAGTGTGACACACACACACACACAGAGAGAGAGAGAGAGAGAGAGAGAGAGAGAGAGAGAGAGCTCCCGCTGCCCTGCCGTCCTGGTGTGTGAGCAGCAGCCCCCCCGGTGGGGCTTTAAGTGGGCGAGGGGGGCAGGACACTCTGGACATGCCACCTCGCTCTCGCCTTCCCTAAATTACCTTTCTGTATTTGTTAAAATGCAAATGTATGGCGGGGACGTTTTTTGGACTATTTGCATCAGCAGTCGAGATTAAGGTGTGTGTGTGTGTGTGTGTGTGTGTGTGTGTGTGGGGGGGGGGGGGGGGGGGGGGGCACTCCCACATCCACAGCCAAAAAGGATGTGTTGTTTCCTCCGTGTGATTTGGGCCTTTGTGGCATCAACAACGAGAAGCATCATAACGTAGGCACAGTTTTTCTTTAACGTAGTATTATATTTTATTCTTTGCACCATGTTGTCTTGTTGTCTTGTTGTCCATTGTCGTCTGTTGTCATGCACCAAATGCCAAGTCCTTGTATGTCTGACATATTATGGGAATAAATGTTTCCTGATTCCTGATTGCTGAGTCATGAGTCTGAGTGTGAGTCATCTGAGGCCATGATTGTTAAAGTTTGTTCGACTGTGACCAGAAGCAGGAAGAGTTTGTCTCCAGGAGCAGTGAGGTGAGCTGAGGATGAAGAAGAGGAGGAGAGACAGGACCGTGAGGAAGGAGCTGCTCTGCAGGATGCCGTGATGTCACCGCCCACACGTCGTCAAACATAAACGCCGGCAGCTTATGGAAGCCTTTGGTGTCCCATTTTTTAAAGTAAAGCTCTTTAAAAGCTCCTTTGATCTGTGAGACAAAGGAACAAGATACACAGTTTAAAAGAATCTAAATATAACAGCTGTGACCATGAATGTGGCGCCTCCACATGACCGGAGGGGGTTTTACACGCCAGGACGGAGCTCGATGGAACAACACGGGAAATAAAAGCTCCTGAAGTTTGAAGAAAGAAAGATTTATTATTTTACTTCTTAGACTGTAGATTTCTACTAAACCCCCCATGACACGATGCCTCATGTTGGCATCTACTCTTTAGTTCAATAAATGATCCTCTGGATGTGGTGATGAAGTTTCATGTTGACATCTACTCTTTAGTTCAATAAATGCTGCTCTTTATGGAGCGATGAAGTGGTGAAGCTTCTATCTTCATTATTAGTCAGCGCTTCAACACTTCTGTTGAATTATTCCCAACCGACGTTTCTCAGGAAACTAAGAGATCGCAGCGATTACAGTTATGTGTGTGTACTCTTCTGTTGGACAGCTGTCTGTGTGTGTCTAATGCGTGTGTGTGTGTGCGTGTGCGTGCGTGTGCGTATGTGCGTGTGTGTGTGCGTATGTGCGTGTGTGTGTGTGCGTGTGTGTGTATGTGAGTGTGTGTGTGCGTATGTGCGTGTGTGTGTGTGCGTGTGTGTGCGCGTGCGTATGTGCGTGTGTGTGTGTGTGCGTGTGTGTGCGTGTGCGTATGTGCGTGTGTGTGTGCGTGTGTGCGTGTGTGTGTGTGTGCGTGTGTGTGTGTGTGCGTATGTGCGTGTGTGTGTGTGTGCGTGCGTGTGTGCATGAATGTATGTGTGCTCTTTTCTAGTGGCCAGTCTGGGAGTTCGACAGAAGAATGAGTTTTTTATTTTATTGCTCATTTTATTGTTTTTTTTTTATTTTATTTTGTTTCACATCAAAATTCGGATGCTCAACATTTTGAGTCTGGCAGATTCAGAATTGTTGCACTGAATTGTCTTCCTCCCTTTCGTCATGTAGTCAATACTTTTTCCCTGTGTCATTTCATCATTACACATAACTTTATTTCTGAACTTCCTTGTTTTGGTGAAAATTTCACATCAATAGCTCCTTTGGAAATATATTTACTGAGAAAAATGGTAATGTGTTCAATACGTATTTCACCCGCTGTACTAAATTGAGCTGTGAGCCTCCTCCAGCTCCTCCTTCTGCAGGACTCCTCTGCTCCCATAGACGTCTACGAGGAAATGACTACTTCTCTCTTGATGTATTCCCTCAGTAAACATGAGTTTATGGTCTCAGTCTCTAGTTACATGTCTTCTATTTTCTAGCAACAAATGTAGGCTGCATTATTTTAAAATAACATGATTAATTCTGTAAACATAGATTAGGATCAGATGTTTGGTTTTATCTGTGTGTGGCTGTGTGATCCTAATAATTATAAAGTTATAGGGCAGCTGATAGCTGGAAGCAAAGATGTATTTATACATTTGATTCATATATGAGTCTTCATCGACAGATCTCTGAGAGCGGCACAGCCAACAAAACAGGTAAAACATAGTTAAAATAAAGTAAAAGCCAGTAAAAACGTTAACAGTTAAAGTTAAAAATGCCTTCCTGAAGAAGTAGGTTTTTAGGCCAGTTTTAAAAGAGTCCAGTGACTGTACTGCCCTCCAGTGGTCCGGAGGACTGTTCCATTTGTGTGGTGCTCCGAGCAAACTGGTTCCCCGCGGTGCAGAGCCTGGTGGTGCAGAGCCTGGTGGTGGAGAGCCTGGTGGTGGAGAGCCTGGTGGTGCAGAGCCTGGTGGTGCAGAGCCTGGTGGTGGAGAGCCTGGTGGTTGAGAGCCTGGTGTAAATGGTTTGTACCGTATTTTCCGGACTATAAGTCGCAGTTTTTTTCATAGTTTGGCCAGGGGGGCGACGTATACTCTTGAGTGACTTATGTGTAAAAATATTCGAACATATCATGTCATTTCACATTTTCACACGAAACCGCAAGAGGGCGCTCTAGTCCTGTGTTGATAATTTCCACATTGGCGGTAACTTCTATCCGTATATATCGGTAACATATATCCTCAGAAGCGCTCGCGTTGCAGACGGCCTCGGGACCCCCGTGCCCCGTCGCGCCAAACCTCCCCCTCTCGCAGCGGCGCCTGTCGAGCCGCCATGTGCTGAGCCGACTGCCGGTGGACCACTCGTCTCACTCGCGCTGACCGGGCTACGCGTGCCTCTCGCATCGAGTGACCGCGGGGTGGGCTGGGGTGGCGCGCCTCGCCGCGCAGGCTACCAGTCCATCCGCGGAGCCACGCAACAAGTCATCCGACTACGTTATTTGAAAGAGAAAAAAAACAAACAATATAAAACTAATGGAGTTGGACGGGGCGGCGTATTATTGCAGGTTTTATTCAGTGCATCTTCAGGTGATCACAGGTAGAAATCCTCCACTAGAGGGCGGTGGCACACTTCCCACCACAACAGGAATTGTGACATGAAGTCATTCCTCAGTCATCCCGTCGCTTGAGTAACGTCTTGGACCCGATTGCACCCGACTCCAGGGACCTTTGACCTTTTATTTAAAGCTCAGGAAACAGGTGAAGGGCGTCAGACCGACGAGGTGTGAGTGACTAAAAGATCGAGTGAACTGTGACACATCGTCCTTCCATCCCCCCTCCATCCTCCGGGCCTGTTGGAACAGCTTCCTCTCATCCGGCTCCACCGCTGACTCATCACTTCTCACACGCCTCCTCCGCAGGGAACAAGCTGTTCTCAGGTATGTGGTCTGTACTTGTAGAGCTTTTCTAGTCCACAGACCACTGAAAGCACCTTAACACTGCATGACATCAATCACCCATTCACACCCACTCACACACTGATGACAGGACTTACCATGGAGGTGCCCCCGCCCATCAGTCACTCACATTCACACACTGGAGTCTCAGCGTCTCGCCCGAGGACACATCAACATGTAGGTAAGCTGGGACCGGGATCGAATCGCCAACCCTCTGATTGGAGGACGACGTGTTCCTCACTCACCCACAGTCAGCCCGGTCTGGCCAAAGTCTGGAGACTCATGGAGACCTATAGAGACCTGTGGAGACCTATGGAGACCAATGCAGACCTGTGGAGACCTGTGGACACAGGTCCATCTTCAGAGGGTTACTAGCCATAAGAAGAGGATGTAGTAATTGTGAAGTCACCCACACAGGATGGGTTAAAGTCCTGTCTCCACCTCCTTAATGCTCACCGGCTGGTAGCTGACTCCATCGTTTGTTTTCTGAACGCGGAAACCTTAAAGCCGCACTTTATCACAAGGTCAAACAGAACGCCTGAAAAGGAGCGAAAGTGCCACTAGTCACTCACATGTAAACAACTTTTAACTATTCAGATGTTAACTGCAGCTGCTTCATGTAACATTGTACTATTGTGGAATACTTTGTCTTTAAGTAACTGGAACTTAAACTTTAAGGTCTCAGAACTTCGGCCTGAGGGAACGTACGCATTCTAAATTAAATATAGTTTTCCATTGGCTCAGGCTCACTGGTGCCCCTCTTTCACAGGCCTCGTGTTTATTTGCAAAACTAGCTCAATCTGGTCTTTCTGAAATTGGTTTTGGATTTTCAGCCTCTTAAGAAAGCTGTTATTGCGTCCGTTGTATCAGGAATAACATGTCACTTATCAGGGGACACACCGTTGGCCCGCCGAGTGGAACTTTCCATGGGGGGTGGTGGTGTGGGAGCGTGGGGGGGACCCTGCGTAGCGAGCACATTCTAGGATTATCCTCGTATATGTCGAACTCCGGCTCGTAAAGTCTCGGCTCCGTCTCCGAGCCTCGGCCCTCGTCTTTCCTGGAAGTCACGGCGCTTCGTCACACTCGAGGAAATACCTTAAATCCTTCGGAAAGGTCTGGGAGATGTGCTTTCGCTGACTGGAAAAAAAGAAATGCTCATTCAGAGCACTGAACGTCACATCGCTTTGACGGAAGGAGCCTCCGGTACCGCAAACTAAAACAAAGACTCGATCTCTTAATAAGCAACTCTGTAGTGAACTGTAGAAGGAGTCATTGTAGAACTCTGCAAGGTGGCCCCTGTATACGGGCCAATTCCCTACTCTGGAGGATGTAGAGACGCGATAGATACCTGTCAATCAGCGTGTAGTGACCAGCAGGGGGCCACTACTCTGCTCCCATAGACGTCTATGAGGAAATGACTCTACTTCTCTCTTGATTTAATCCCTCTTCAAACATTGTACACATGAGTTCATGTAGTTTACTTCAATACAACACAATGTTCGTTTAGTAAATGATGGTCCATACGGGGTCCTTAAATCAGACCTCCGCAGCCCAAATATGGTCACTTTCTGTTCAATGGCTGTGGAAATAAACAATTGGCTTTAAAACATCAGTCTAAAAATGGGCCGACGTCACACAACTTAATTGATGCAAAAACGAAATAACACACTGAACTCACAGCTGCTCTGCTGGATTTGTGAAGCAGAAATCTTCAACTGCTCACATGCAACTGTTCTAACACTGCAGCTTTAATATGGACACACCTGCTGGACTCCACTGCTGCTTCTCAGCGTTCACGTACTTCTACATCCCTCACACTAACACAACTATTTACACTCCTACTGGCAGATGTTTACGTCTGGTTTCTGTTGATGGAGCGCTGAGTGCTAGATCACCTGGGGAAGCGCTACGGCGACCTGTCGGCGGATGACGTCGGTTCACTTGACACTGAGCAGAGCTCCGGTCGAAAGAGGCCAGATGTCCAGATGTGTCTCACTTATGTGAGGTGAGGAGCCTGGTCCTCCGCTCTCCTGAAGAACATGTGTCGGTTCAGTCCCGGCACACAAAGAGCATTCTCCTTCTTTAACAGGCGTCATTACGAGAGAAACCGACCTACTGAGTGAAAACATTGTAGCCCCCGTAATGACTGTATTCCAATAGTGTTTCTTTCTGTCTCGGGGCGACAGAAGCACAGCTGACAGCCTCGAATCATCCGTGGAGAGAAAGAAAACAAGAGCCTGTATGTCTCCATCCGTCAGGGCCCACGGGGGTGTCGGGTTTACTCACCTGCACGGCCCTGCAGCTGCTCCTCAGCAGGTGCTTCTGTGGACTGATGTGCTGGTGGGAAGCTGTTTGCTTACAATGCAGGAGTGTGAGTGTGTGTGTGTTTGGTGGGGTTTAACCGCCTTGTGGGGACATAAATCTGATCACACACTCACATTGTGAGGACTATCCTTCCTTTTGGGGACTAAACACATGAATTTCTTCAGTGAGTTGCCTCTCTTCCACCTTAACGGTTAATACATTTACACATCAAATAAAATCTTTCCATAGTGCGTGTTAACTTATAATGTAAAGAACCCGTGGAGCTAACGTTAGCATATGACATCCTTTCAATCAGTGTGTAGCCCCACAATATGGCCCCTGATTTATGGTCTGTTTGACTCCATTTACTCAATGAACATCATGCTTGACAAGAGAACTAGAGACCAGAGGAGAAGTAAAAGTAGACTAAGGGACTAGATGGATTTTTAAAATACGGCACAAAGGAATGGTAAAAGATTAGCGCAAAGCTTATCATTCCGATGAGTTGACTTTTGATTTTTGCTCATTTAACGAGGTCTGAAGACAATAACTCAAGAGTCGAATGTCCTCGGCCTCACGCCTCCAGCTGAAAATTGTTCAGAATGAAAACTGCTCTGTTGGTCCAGACTGGTCCCTGGGGCCCAAAGGAATCCAGGGAAAGACAACCAAAAAGCAGAAATTGAAGGAAATGATGTATTTTAAGAAGTGAAAAAAGGAAAGAAGGAGGTGATGTTGCAGTCATTTCAGTAAACGTACCCCATAAAACATACTGACACAAAAATCCACTGCTGAGGCCAACAAAAAAACGCGATGCGGCCTGAAGGCAAACTTACCTGAGCTGAGCCCTTAAGCACATCAGCTGTAAAACACTCGTCCCCCTTTATTACAAACTAGCTTGTATTCGATGCCGGGCCACTGCTGACGTCGGAGAGCGACCTGCCCGCATTCCTGAGACCTGGAACAAATCCCCCCGCTCCCCCCCCCCACAATCTCACCGTCCTCCCCTGCACTTTTTGGCCTGGACAACAAGCAGAGCTCTGTGAAGACCGTCTCACTAATGCATCGACGTCATAGTCTAAATCATTGCGTTTTTCACTCCAGGCTGCCAGACAATGAGCCAGTTGAGTTCAGACTAGCCTGACCTTGTCGTGTGAGGAAGAGTCATCGGTCATAAAAAGGTGCATGCTTCAAGTAAGCCTGTGTTTGTGTAATCACGTGAAAAATGTATCTATTGTTTTCACCCACAACCTGCAGTTGTGTTTAACATTGTTTCATGGCTTTCTTATTAAGGCAAATTCACGTCGAAAGACGTCGCGGTGTGGGTTTGTTTCCTGTTTTATTTAGTTTACTCCAGTGTCCCTGGGTTAACTTTACTTCCTGCCTGGGTATTTTCTCCTGTGATACCCCTTTTCCACCAAAGCAGAGCTGGTGCTAGTTCGGAGCCAGAGCCTAGTTCCACATCGGTTTTTGGTAGCACCATATCATTGCTGGGCTAGAAGTAAAAACCGCTTACGTCAGCGGCTGGGGGCGGGGTTACCTTGAGACAAGAGAAACTTGTGACCGCCATTTTTAAAAATCTCCGTATACAAATAAAGACGAGTCGCGCGAACACGTTGGATCCGCCGTGTTTGGATGCCGATGTAGGTCCGCAAAGCCACGAACATCACTAGCAAAGCAACGTCTGCCATTGTTGATGATGTGTTTGTGTTTGGCGCCGCCGCGCTAACGTTGCTGGTAAAGATGAGACGTAACAGCAGCGGTGAAAGTAAGCCGGTACTGTTCGCTACGGCGTACCGGAAAGAAAACTGCACGGTCTCAACTGCTATTTAACTGCTAACGGCGCGTATATCCCTGGTACCACCAGGAAATAAAAACTGTCCCCCCCCAACCCCCGCGTAACAGAGATGTAGGGCCTGGCTCTGCGCTGGCTCTTTAGCCTGTGGAAAAGCAACCGGTTCTTTAGAGGCTCCTTAGTTGAACCAACTGCGAACCGGCACCTGGTTCTTGTTGGTGGAAAAGGGGTATAGGTGATTGTCGGATTCTCTGCCAAGTCCCTAATTGTTTCCTTCTGTGTCCAATCACCTGCACCTTCTCAGTGTATTTAAACCATGTGTGTCTGTTGTCCCTGGTCTAGTCGTTGAATGTCTTCCCTGAGTCTTTTGTTGTATTTGGTTGGCTCGGTTCCCCCCCCCCTCGGCCGGCATTATTATAATTAAAATAAAGCCCATTGTTTGCGAGTCCGTGTTTGGGAAGTGCTTCCGCCCACCCGTTGGGGAAGCTCTTTGCACGTTGCCGTGGTGTTGAAGCGCTGCTGATCCCCGACCCTTCAACGTTGCCTGTGAACTCATCAGCAGCTTCTGGTCTCCAGTAATTGGCCACATGTGCCGCTGGCTTCACCGCTGCGCCGCTGGAAAATGTCACAGGTGTTGCGAAGCATTTTACTGTCGCTGCCGTCGGGTTGGCTTCTCCGGCGCTTCCCAGAAACCCGGTGGAAAGACTTTCACCGTGACGGAATGGAAAATAAATAAAACAAAGAAAGAAAGCTCCAGAGACTCCTTTTTGGGTTTTGCCGGACGGGGCCTCCTGGTCCTATTTATCTGATATCCACCTGAAGGTCGCCCTGGTTTCCCGCTAACGAGGGAACAACAGATCCGTTTCCAGACACGAGCAGGTGGTCCCGCTCCCAGAGCCCGACGCAGGAAGCGAATGGAATCATGACGCCGCTTTTATTTGGCTATGAAGACATCGTTCGACGTCCGATCCAGGTGTCGGGCTGAGACGGTTTCCCTGGCAACAGCGTAAAAGATCACGACGTAAAGGACTCTGAGAGCTGGAACCTCGTCCCAGTGTTGCTGCAAGAATAACACATTCTTGGAAATGACTTTGAATGCCTGAGTTGTGAGTCATTAATAACACCCCCCCCCTCCGCCCTCCCTCCCTCCCCCCTCCGCCCCCCTCCTCCCTCCTAACAGGTTCCACTAGTGAAATCGCCCATGAGGGATTTTAATGTGTCTGTGGAAGTTTGTCCTGATGCCATTTACAGCAGCTTGAGTAAAATCACACAGTAGCGCTACAGCTAACAAAGCTAACTGAGCTAATGAAATGAAGTACACATAAGGACCGATGGCAAACAGAGCTACAAGATAACAAAATAATGGGCATGAAGTATTTTGGTCGGATCTAACTAAGAGTGTTTACCTGTAATGTGTTTCCACATGACCTCCTTCCTCTTTCCAGTTTATGTATTATTATTGTTATTTGCCCCGTTTATTCACACTTGCCTCTCCTTGTCCGTCATGACGAGATTCAGGTTTTCCGTTTCCTTGATATTTGACGAGTCCTTGATTTTCATTCCTGGAACATGTGATGAACATGTGACGTTGTTGGAGGAAGTCACGCTTTGCCCTTTTATCTTTCGCTTAACAAATACGTGACGAAATACATAAAATCAAAACGCTCACATCTGTAGACACAAGCTGGCTGTCAAAGTGAAAAAATATGTACTGGAAATGTTTATATTTAGCTGCACAGTTGATGAAATAATCACATGTTATCAATTTGGCTTCTTTTTCTCAATAAATCTACCACACAGTTCTTGTGAAATGGTGGAAAGGGTTCATTTCTTTTGCTGGACCTCTAAAACTCTTTTAAATGAAACAATCTGAGAGGAAATATCCGGGTTTGGCACAACTGCTCAAAGCTGTTGAAGGAGTCAGGAGGAGACACAAAGAACGAAAATCAGCACTCATCACTATTGTTGTACTAACAATGTGAGTTGAATTTGCAGAGTTTGAAATAACTCGCTGTAAAAAGTCTTTACACCAGGAACCCATTTACTGGATTCTTCTTTCTTCCAAGAGAGACTAAATGTCATCAGGCTGACTCGTCGGCCTTCAGACCTGCGAGGCATTCGTGCTACAAAAAAACACACAAGCGCTCTAGATTGGACAAGATTATCTCGCTAAACCAAATGTATCCCAAATGTTTGTTTCCACAGAGCTTCTTTTCTGCACTGATTAAAAACCTGTGGACGAACCCCACTGGGTTTCTGTGGAGGGAACCAGCGCAGCTCGGCCTCTATAGTTTGTGCGTCTGGGTTTGTCGCGGGGAGAGTTTGGGGTCTTGGGCGACGACGCTCCCCTTCGCCGGATGAAACCGCCTCGGAGGCGAAGGAAGCCAGCGGCCGGACGAGCGGCCTGCAACCTGCCGAGGAGCGACCGTATAAGGCGGCGTGTGAAGGAATGTGCTGGAGCGAAAGCGGGGAGACCCGAACGCTCTCACACATGCCACGCACACTTTTCCTACGGAGCCGTACGAGGCGTCTCGGGCCCCCTCAAGGAAGAGACGCTCTTGTTTTTTGAAGCAGTACAGTTCGACGGACTTTCCAGCGACCAGCCAAGCGCCTCTCTAATAAATCAGGCTTACGTAAGCACCTCGGAGTGCTATTAGACGGCCTCATAAACCATGCCTTTTTCTCTGGATGCTTCCAGGCGGTGTCTGACATTTAAGACGCCCAAATTGCCAAACAGCTGGATGCGGCGGCCGATATCACGTCCCAGCAGCCCTGGCTGTCACTGCGCTCCGGGAGGGTCACCAGGTCTGGCGTCTGCTGCCGCGCTAACGTCTGTTTTTCAGGCTACTTGGCAAAGTTTGGCGTTACGCTAGACAATATTTCTATCAGCCTATGCCGAAATGGAAAAGAGCACCCGATCCAACCGAAGACGTCATTGATTTCCCCCTTTGTGTCCAAATGAAATGTGGCGAGAGAGAGAGAGAGAGTGTAGGGCATCGTCGACTCTAACTGGACCATCATTTGCTAAATGAACATCATGAGCCATTTTCTCATAGACGTCTATGGAACCAGAGGAGTCGCCCCCTGGTGGCCACTAAAGAGGATGAAAAAAAAAAAAAAAAAAGCTCCCTGTTCAGTTGCTCCAAAAACATAAAGGTGACGCAGTCGAGATGATCAAAGTTACGGCCCCTTGAACTTGAGCTTCTGTCCAAGTGAGAATTTGATCCTTACTGGGCAAGTTTGAAATGGAAAAACAGTGGTAAGTAAGAGGGAGCTGCAGGGTGCGTAGAACAGCTGTTTGATCACCGCTGCAATCATCCAATGACCCAAATCTCTGTGGGTCGACGCTGCCGACTACGGCTCCCGTCTGCCAGAAAAACAGCCCAACACACGGAACCCAGAGAGCCACACTGAGACCTTACGGGTCCACCAATGTGCGTTGGGTTCAAAGCCGGGTCAGCGCCGGCGCTCGGTGTCTGATTTTGTTATGATGGCCTGCTGATATTTTCTTGGCCTCAGAGCAGACAGGTGGCCAATGTGAAGCTTGTGTTTTCACCACTTACTCTCGCTCGTCGGTAAGTGAAAGCTTGAGTTGTCTTTCCCTCCACGCAGAGAGAAGAAGTAACGCTGTCGGCCACAACAATAGAACAATGAACGTCTACAACTGTCATGGCGATACGGCCACATTGACCCCCCCCAGTAGCCTCGCCACAAGTAGCACGACAAAGAAGTCTATGAGCAAATGACTCTGCGTCTCCCTTGAAAGTCTTCTTGAGAACACTTAAATGTAATTTGTGTTGCTTTTGAATCCTTAATGTTTGATTGTAAATTTAGAATTGTAATTTCCGGTTCTGTAATCTTGTTTACTTCGCTTTTCACCGATAACCTCGTGTTTGACGTCCCACTGCAACGATTTATGAGTAATACAATGTGCTGAAACGCAGACCTACAGAAAGAGTAAAGAAAGGGTTCAAAATGTCTACAATAAACCCTCCCAAACTCTACTACTGTTTGGCCAGAGGTCCACAGCAAACCCTCACAGAATGGGGCCTTACAGATTCCTGTCCTGCCAACGGTCACAAACACTAAAAAGCAAGATCCCTTCTAGGAACACTGGGCCGGGGCCGACACGCTGTTTGATTGATCGCTGGGGCCGTATAAAAGCTTCACAGTAATGACCTAATTGCAGAGAAAAAAAATATGTGAAATGGCACAAAGAAAAATGTCTGGAACATCATGATCAGACTGCAGGAGCACGACGGGTCCTGCAGGGAAAGCACGACCGCGTTTTCTAATGAGCTGCATCATCGTTCTGCCAATCTGACGTTGTATGTGCAGAGCATTAAAGTGGGAGCTTTGTTTTAGCAGGTGTAACATCAGGAGAGAAGTAGTAATTTTCTCATAGACGTCTATGGGAGCAGAGGAGTGCCCCCCTGGTGGTCACTAGAGATAATGCACCTTTTGACTCTTCTGATGCGTCTTCCTGCTGTTGTTCTGACGGATGGAGTATGGACCCAGCAACATCACAGCGCTGGATGGAGGCAGATCGCTGCCCGAGCTGTAGTGGAAAGAAACAAAAGAAACTGACACAATACGAGAGCTGCAGATGGACGGACATGGAGGGAGGGAGTGGGGGGGTATTCAATACTCTGCAGACTCCTGTCATCGGCGAAACAAAATCCATCCGCCTTTTCTTTTTAAATAATTACTTTTTGCATTGCGTACCGGCGTCGCTTCACTCGCCTTTTTCCATATCTTGTGGTTTTTGCTGCGAATACAAAAAGGTCGGGGACAAGATTTGTGGAATATTCCGTTGAATCCAAACCCTCCACTGATCGGAAATGTATGACACTTAGTCATGCAGTGAGTTTTATTTTTCCTGGCAGGGAGGTCGGCCGTAACACTATCTATCTCTCCGTCACTGACTGCTGTATCTAACCCCCCCCCCCCCCCCCCCCCCCCTTAGGGCGTCCAGCAGATAAGCCCAAAATGTAAACAAGTCATGAGCGCATCTGCAAAGTTTACAAGGAACAAAATGAGAGGTTGTGACGGAGGCGGATGAATGGTGAGTTCCATCACCCAGTAATTAAAATGCATCCACCTGTATTTTCTCTTTTTTATCAGCCCTCATAATTAACGACTCACTCGCAGTTGCTCTGAGCTCAGCTATGGATTATTTTCTATATTTATTGCAAAAAGTCTGTTCTCTTAATTCAAAAACAGAGGATTTCTGGTGAACGGAAAGTCTGGCTCGGCAGAAGCAGGTCGTGACATGTTATTTGTACTCATGATGAATGAAGCTTTAAACAGAACATCAAATTTAAATTCTCAAGATGCATCGTGTTGAACAATTCTGCTTGTTTTCAGGTAAGAAAAAGTAACAAACTAACTGACCAAAGTCGACTGGCTGATAATTCCTGTATTTAAAAATAACGCATCACATGGTCGTTAAAACGACGGGATGACACTACAGAGACAATGCTGAGTCTATTCGGATATTCAACCTCCTGTTCTGAAGTGTTAAAGCTGCATTCTCTGTAGTGCCCAGCAGGGGGCGACTCCTCTGCTCCCATAGACGTCTATGAGGAAATGACTTTACATTGTAAACATGAGTTTAGGGTCTCAGTCTCTAGTTTCACGTCTTCTTCACTTAGCATGATATTCATTTAGTGAATTATGGTCCATTTAGAGTCAAACAGACCATAAAGCACGGGATGTTAAGGGGCGGGGCTACACGTTGATTGACAGGTCTCCACCAGAGACGTATAGAGCGTCACTACGTCCTCCTCTGTCTTTACTGTGGAATCATAATTTCCCAAAGAACTCTTCTTCTTCACTAAAACGCCACTATTTAAAACAAGTAGATCATTTTCGATTACGTAACATCTCTTGATTTTCTAAATATTGAGCTCATCTAGTCTTAACAGACAATTCGATCCTGAATATGTTCCACTCCAGCGTGCCAACGCCTCCTCTGTTCACCGACAAAACAACTGTGTTTTTGTTTTTGCCACAAAAGGAAAGAAGAACGCGGCAGTTGAGCTCTGGCAGCCGAGCGCCATCAAATCAGAGGAGGAACTCTGAGCTGATGGAGGAGAAACAGATGGTGGCTCGGGGTTGTTCGCTGCGCACGATTGGCGGTGAATACGTGGTTTTTGTCGTTGATGACTTTGTTTTCCTCGAAGGACTTTGAGTTGGGCGGTTTTGGTTGGACAAGAGACAGGACAACGGATGTGAACCTGGAGAAAGTCTCCAGTGCTGCACGGAGCCGGATATTCTCAATTAAAATTACACATTTATGTAGTAAAATAACAAATATGGAAATAGCATTTTAATATCGTGGCAGGGTTCCCCTTTACCATAACAACAGGTGCACACTGACATGAACGTGTCGGCAGCGGTAAACGCAGGGTAAACACTGCACGCCATTGGTCCATTTACCCGGATTGATTGACAGGTCTTTATCAGAGATGTACAGGATTTTCCGGATTATAAATCACAGTTTTTTTTCATAGTTTGGCCGGGGGTGGATTGTCTTTTGTCCATGTTAAGCTACCGTAGTTTGGGTATGCTAGCTATAGATGCTAACTGTTGGAGTCTAACGCATAGCTTACGTTACTCTGGGCTGTTCAAAAATAAAACCCTCTTTAATGTGGATCGCGACTCGCGTCTCGCCTCATTTCGTGACAGCGGTGAAACCAGAACCTGCAGACTTCTCGGATTTATTGGCAGACATCATATCGACGTTCGTAGGACACATGCAGCCAAAAAACGGTACTGTTCTCCGACGGCGCGCGTCTCATTCTCAAAAAATGCGACTTGTACTCCAGTGCGACTTATAATCCGTATTTAACTAAATGTGTTTTACGATAACAGGCCTTGTATGGCCACTTGATGTAACCTCCAATTAAGAACTTAAGACAAGTTTTCAGACTCATTCAACATCGGTATTTATTTTTTTATTATTTACATTTCATACTTTTACAAAACTTTTAACTGTTTTAACAGGACTGCAAAGCCAGAACACCAGCGAGTATTCATGAACCTCGAGCTCCAGAACATCCGGTTTGGAAACACTCAACACAGACGAGCTTCTCTCGATGCCAAAACTACACACTTGAAATACAAAGACACAAAATACACCGTCTGTCTCAAAGCAGGTCGTAACCGAGTAGCCTAAGGAATTATATATATTATATTATATATATTACATATATACACACACACACATGAATGTATGTATGTATATATACACACAGCACAGACAGTCATAAAGCCCCCCCGCCCCCCTCCCTTTATACCCCACAATAAACCGGTCTTTTCACATTTAACAAGAATATTCAAAGATGCCATGAAACAGCAACCATCATACAAAAGTCACCCAAAAATATATATATATGTATATATACGCCGTTATGAAGAGCTACCGCGTGTCTTGTATTTTTTTAAATAAAAGCAAAAGGACCGGAAAACATAGAAACACTGAGTGAACATTGAAAAGGCATTTCCCGAATAGTTAGTCCACATATTAATGAAGACATTGCACGTTGTAAAAAGAAAACAGAAAGAGGGGATTAACAGGTAGGAAAGGACATGCTGAACTACGCCGAAGACTTCCCATCAGGCCCCTCCCCCTCAGGCCCCTCCCCCTTTTGGATGCTCCTTCAGGCAAATTAAAAACAAAAATCACACATTCCTTAAATATATAATATATATAATATATAATTATATATATATATATATATAAAAATTCACCATTGCCAAGAAGAAATTAAATCTTTTAAAAACGACACTGTTCCGTTTTATTGCACAACCGTCGGTTCACAAAAATATTTTGGGCACTTCTTGCGTTTTTTTTCTTTTCAACAAACAGCAGCATTTCATTGTAAAAAAGTGTGTCGGACTGGGGACATAAAAAACAACGACGACACGATGAAAACCGACGACGTAGGAATGGAGAATAGAAAATGTAATTTGTCGATAGGTCCGTTCACTAAGGCGAGCCTCTTAAATGCACAACAGACGGTTTGCCCCCCCTGCGGAGCCGGGACCACATGACCATTCCCCCTCGCTTACGTTTACTGATTGCCATGGCAACTCCCAACGAGGAAGAACCGTTGGTCCTGTAGGGAGGGAAAAAATGTACCAATAATATTAATAATTGGGGCACAACTTTGGAGAAAGTGACACAGGAGAACTACGTTCTTCTTAAGACAGAGCTCGGTGAGGGGGGGCGATATGCATCCTTACAATCAACCCGGCGTGTGAGGTCTGACATCCTGCTGCGACGATGCGGTTTGGACTACTTCATAGACAGGAAGTAAACGATAAACTAGCCAATCAGTAGCATTCAGCTCGCGGTTCTCAGAAATACAGGTACAACAACACAACCCCACCGGCCCCCCCAAAAAACAACAGTTCAATAAGCAAGATGAAAGGAGTACTTGAGCTCGGCTCAATTGGCTCTTTTCTGCACAAGATAATATATTAATCATTCAGAATGAGTCGACTCACAGCATTTTATTCATCCCCTCGTTAGCGTTAGCATCGCTCCCACTGTTTTCAAAGCAACGTTAGCGTGCGCCGCCTCTAAACTGGCCATCACGGACAGCAATCACAATCCGTTTGCATCACTTCCTGCCCCCCCCACTAAAAAGACGGTAAAAGCCTTGGTGAAATGTCACTATTTCGAAGAAAAACTGACCCCAGAAAATAACATTTAGAAAGCGATGCTACATTATCGTGTCTTAGGAACACATCTGGGGACAAAGGTGCACTTGTGAGAAATACCTTGTTTCGCCAAAATTTGGGATAGTTTGTTTACATTACGGTCTTTTACTGTCATTCGCTTTGTTTTATTTTGAAAATCAAAACGTTTTTGGACATGCGATGTTCCGTTTGAAAGCAATGTCCGTTAAAAAGGCGGGAGCATGAAATACGCACAAACACCTTTTAGGGGAATACTCAATATGATTTCAAGTTGTAATACTTTTAAAAATGAAATGTGCTGCGTTCATATCGATATTATTAAAAAAAAAGAAAGAAATGCACATACACACACCTGACAGGTCACACCGTCACAACACCCAACACACACAGCATTCAAAGAGTAAACTACAGTACAAGCTACTGCAATATAGATAGCATTGACATTGAACCGGTTGCCTATAGCGACAGCACTGAAGCAATAACACAGGCTCCGCCCACACCAACCAGCACCTCACAACCAACCGGAACACCGGGGAGTTTATTTCTCTATTCTTTTTTTTCCTTCCTTTAGCTCCATTTGCCAAAAGAGACTCGGCCGGTAAAAAGTGGAGAGACTCTTCGTCCTCGTCCTCCTCTCTCCTTTACTCTCAGGCACTTTCCAAAAGTCGGGGCGAGGCTCTCGGATCGGCAGAGACAGCGAGACAGAAAGCGTCCTCCGAAAAGACTGACGTGTCTCTTAAAGGTGACTCAATAAGTGCGTCCGGAGGAGCTTCTTCATCGTCTTCCCGGAGGAAGCTCGGTCCGTTGCTCCTCCTCCTCTTCGTCCTCCTCCTCTTCGTCCTCCTCAAACACCTCCGGGGAGCTGCCCCCCACAGCGTGGGCCGCCTTGGTCTCCTCCGTCTTGAGGGAGGCAGGGGGGAGGTTCAGGGGCTCTGGCGAGAGGAAGCCGGGGGAGCTCTCGCAGTTCTGCGTGGAGGAGGAAACCTGGGAGATGACGGGCATGTGGACAGAGCAGGAGGTGGAGGAGGCGGCGGCGCTGGTGGTGGAGGAGGCGGTGGGGTTTCCCGGGTAGACGGGGTGATGCTCGGGGTCTTCCAGCTCGTACTGGACCCCCAGCGCCTCCTCTTCCTCCTGCACCTGGCTCAGGTAGTCGGGCACGAGGAAATCACTAAAGGAGGCGGAGACAAGGGGAGGCGGTCAGCGTCACACGTTTTACCATAACATTTTAATATATGCATTTCTATTCTATTTCTATTTCTATTTCTGTCTAGTTAAAGGCCCGTTGGACTGTTGCTTGGCCGTCTTAACTGGCTTTGTTTTTTGGGAGGCTCTGCTGGTTGCCCGGCAACCGGTCTGGCCCATGAAGCCATTAAACCCCCCCAGATTGTTATATTTACACATTAAACCTAAAGGGATACAGAGCCAGATGAAGCTTCTATATCTAATGCTAAGCTAAGATAAGCTAACCAGCGCCTCACTACACATTAAGGGATATGAGAGTCTCTTCTTTGGGGGGGTAAAAACTCCAATGAAGACCATAAAATACTTCAGGTACACTTGATCTCTGCAATCATCTCAGAAACAAATTCAGTCAGAAAAGTCAGAAAAACGATCAAATGAACCTCAGGTATTAATCTGAAATGTGCTTTTATCCAGGTGAAGCATGGGGTGGTGTGTGAGGGGGTGGAGGGGGAGGGAGTGGGGGTGTGGGGGAGGGGGGTAATCGGTCAGCGCCCTCGGACTCCTCACCTGCTCTGGAAGTAGTTTGCTAGCTCGGACGCCTCATGGTTCAGACTCCTCAGGTGTACAATTAAATTGCCAGAGTTGGTGAACATGGCCCCGCACGTTTTGCACTCGTAAATCCGCGGCTTGCGGATTATGTGTCGGGAGACCCTCATGTGGTGCTTATATTCGCCGAAGGACGTGAATGTGGCGCTACAAATCTGGCACCGGAAACAGCGTTTACCTTCGTGCTTCAGCCGATGCATCTTTAGGGAGTAGGCCCGTGTGAACTTTTTCCCACAGCGGTCACACTGGAAAGGCTTAATGCCTGGAGGGGGGAAGACAGGAGGGGGGGGGAGACAGGAGGGGGGGGCTCATTTGAGGACGTTTCTTCGTCTGATCAGATAATTATTTTTGTTGCTGCTGCTGTTCATATTTATTGGGATCTGTTCCACGTACCGGAGTGAATGAGCATGTGCTGCTTCAGGTTCTGAATGCGCGTGAATCGGACTCCGCAGGTGGGACACTGGAAGGGCCGGTCGGGCCCGTTGCTGCCGGGCCGGGCTGAGGGGTTGATGTAGAGGTGGTACGGGTACTGAATACCTTCTAACCTGAAACACACACACACACACTCAGGTCCATCAGCGTGTAGCCCCGCCCTGAAGGCCCCTGTTTATGGTCTGTTAGAAACCTGTCAATCTGAGGGAATAAATGAAGTCATTTTCCATGGGACCAGAAGAGTCGCCCCCTGGTGGTCACTCAGGCGGACCACAACAAAGCGCCGTACCTCTCGTCATCCTCGCCGTGTCCTCCGGGGTTTGAGGTGCTCTGCATGGAAGGGAGGCCCTCCGACACGCCCTCGTCCATGGACCCTGGGGGGAGAAGGTGCTCGTTACTTGAGTGAACATCTGGAGGTCTTCAGGCCCACATTCGGGAATTGATGCCGTAACATTGCAGCTCTCTGTCTATTCCTGTTTCCGTTTGTTTTTAAAACAACACTTGTGGGATGAAAGATGCTCTGATGAACGTTTACATGGACCTACTACTCCTGAACTCTTCCTTCTTAGGATATTGGTTCATATCTAGAAAACGTTTCCATAGTGATGGGCTGAGCTTGATGAAATCAAAAAAGAAAAAGGCAGATAAGGAAAGACACATTTAAATATGGACTCATTAATGAACGGTGGTGTCACATGCACTCATGGTGTTCTTTGTCTTCTTCGCAACACAAACGACCTCAGCCATCCACAGGGGCGTGGCTTAGCGGTGCGTCCTCACCTATGGAGGAGGACTGAGGACTGATGAGCAGCTCCTCCTGGACCTGCTCGCTGCCCGGCACCGTCTGCTGGTCGCTCAGCGAGCTCTGCGAGGCGCTGACCGGCTGCGACGACGCCTCCTGCACCTCTTCGTCGCTGAGCCGCTCCACCTTCACCCTCACGTCGTCGTCCTCCTCCTCCTCCACCGGCGCCGCCTTGGAGCTCTCGCACGTCAGGAAGTCGCTGAGCCGCCGGCCTGCCGCCGCCTCCGCGCCCCCCGCGGCGCCCTGCTCCAGGCAGCGGGGGCTCTCGGGGAGCTTCGGCTTGTCCGAGTGGAACCTCCGGTCGATGCCGAAGGGGAAGGTCCAGGGGAAGGCCAGGGAGGACTCGGCGGGCGGCGCCGCGCCGTCCGAGAAGGAAGGGGACGGGTTGGGGATCTGAGGAGAGGTGGTGACCATCTGCGCCGTGCATTTGAGCGGGCTCTCGGGGGACGCCATGGTGGCGAAGCTTTTGCGTTTTCGCCGCGACTCGCGGCACGTGGGAACGTTCCTCTCCATCACGCTGCAGTCGGAGGACACGGGCGACACGCTGCCGTCCAGCGGCGTCAGGGCGCAGTGCGACGAGGCGCTCTCCGCCGCCGACTCCTGCGGCTTGTCCGCCGCCATGTTGTTGACTTTATTGTTATTGACCCTGCCCCCTCCGCCGCCCCCGCCGCCTGGGCCCCACAGGATGCTGGACTTCATGAACTCAGAACACGTGCTGGCCACGGCGAACATCTGCATGTAGCTGGCGGCCGCCAGCACGTCGATGATGTTCTCCGTGCTGATGGAGAGGGTGGAGGTGTAGGCATACTCCAGCAGGGGGGCGAAGCCGCTGACTGTCACGTGGTGAAGATCCAGCACGAACTTGTCCTCCTCCTCGGGCCGGCCCACCAGCTTGGAGCGGAAGAAGTCGCTGCAGCAGGCCAGCACCACTTTGTGGGCCAGGAAGAGCTTGTCCTGCACCCGGATGGTGACGTCGCACAGGTGGCCCTGGCTGCGCAGCGCGTTCAGCTTCTCCAGCATCTCCTGGCTGTGGGAGGCGGAGCTGTGGGTGAAGGTTTTGACCCCCATGGTGAGGCAGGTTAGGGCCGCGTACAGGAAAGGCTTCCTGCAGAGAAACAAAAACTTTTCAGTTTACAAAAGATGGACTGAGTTGTGTTGATATTCCTGCGGGGCGAATCCGGACTTCACTTCAAATAACGGGAGGTTGTCTTCACGGTAAAATGGAATGCTTTAGGGCGGGGCTACCCACTGATTGACAGGGGTGGGAGCACGGAGGACAAAATGCAGAGTTATGTAACAACAATCAAAGCAGATGCGCAGCGATGCGAGCCAGACATGTGAGGAGGTCGGCGCACTACAGGACGCTCAGCAGCTGTCTGCGAGACATGTGGATCCTCTAAGGCATGAGATGTTCCATCAGACAAAAACTCTGGTGAGGGGGCCTCTCGCAGGGAGACAGCGTACCCCCCCCCCACCCTCTGCATGGAGGGAAAATCTTCCTGAACTACGTTGGCCTGTTACTAGCAAAGTGAGTTAAAGAGCTGGGCTGCAGAGCCCAGGGAGAAGAAGGTCGGGTCTGAGCAGGAAAGGGGGGGGGGGGGGTGGGGGGGATTACTAACTTCCTTAGTATAAGGGAAGATACATGAAAGTATTCTACAGAAGTTAGTTGTAAAAACAAAGTAAAACTGCCTTGTCTTTTCCTCTCCATCACAGTCTGAATGTGGGTCAAACGCCTCCAGCAGGGAGATCTGCGCGCTGACAGCAGCCCAGTACAAAGTGCAATAAACTGCACACGGTTAAAGATGATTGGAGGAAAAGGAGTTAGAAGGTAATATGATTCACAAAGACAATATGCATTATGGCATCTTATACATCACTACACTTTATACAGCCAGAAAATCATATGTTCATATCATATGTTTTTTGCAATTAAATTAATCTAAAGACTTTATTGTTTAGCGTCTCAAATGCCAGGATGTGTTGACAGTTTTGTTTTATTGATCGATGAACACACTGATATTACGGGTACGGGGGCGTGGCCTGCTACTTTTACGATGTTTACATCCCCTAAACACGGGCACACAACCCACGTGCACGTGGGGGGCAGGCCTGGGTGTGCACGTGCACGGCCTCGGGGGTCACGTGTTTGCTGTTAAACGAGGACCTGTCGGAAAGTTCAACTACTCTTTGGCAAAGACTAGCTAGCTAGCTAGCGCGTCGAGCCAGCAAGGTGGACACGCACATCCGCTTTCAACTGTCAAAGTAAAAGGGCGGGTATTTCACAACAGTAACTTAGTCGTGTTCACACAAGTATGCGCGTCACTTTTCATCTTATGTTACACTGGTGTGTAACCAGTACCATACAGAAAAGAAAATGCTAATATCAAATGAGAAAAACCGATTTAAATCGCCCCCCCCCCTCTTATATTGAAAGGATTTTCCTCGTTTCCGGTTAAACCCTGGAAGCGTCGACACAGCTCGTAAAAACCGTTAGCTGCTACGCTAGCGCTAGCCGAAACAACGCGACGCCACCAGTTGGTTCACTTTCCTCTAGCGGGACTCAGAGAACAACGCGGCCGTATTACAATACACACAGCGCGGGGGTGAGGGAGGGCGGAGACGGGACGGACTGTACGAAGGGGGTGGGCATTACCTTGTGGAGATGAGGCCCGTGATGTCGACAGGGCCTCGGGATGCGAACGGTTCAGCTGGCACAAACACCCACACGCACGCACGCACCCACAGAAACACACAGAAGGGCCAGCAGCGGTGGTCGGGAGACAGCGGTGCGCCCCTGCCGCTTCCCCGCTCCGATCACTCACATTCCCCGCGCGTCTCGGGCAGTTTGTCCGCCAAAAAAACACCAGCGGTCGAATGTACGGCGCGTTGTATTCTCATCCCAGCTGAGGGAGGATAGGGGGGGGGGGGTTCAGCGTCAGTTTGTATCCCGAGGAAGTATGTTTTGCATTCTTTTGTGCTCCCCCGTTGGTCCTCTTTTATTTTTCTGCGCTGTATTTGTATGCCCACAATGCACCGCGCATCTCACGGTGCCGCACAGTAAGAACCCGGAAGTGTCACATTAGTTTATCTTCTTAATCTATTTATATTAATCTAATCACAAAATGCACATGTTTTTGTTCCGCTAACAATTGTCTCTATTGTAGAATACTTCACCTATGTTATTACATATCTACATATATAACACACATACATGTCATAAATATATATAGAGAGAGAGATGTAATCTTAGGGAAATATTGACAGAAGATTGTAATAAAGTTGTACCTGATCTGTATTATCGTTTAGAAAATCTTGGAAAGCACCTTTGATAGCTCACTTCAGCCACACCTTTTCAGTTTTTTTTCTGATCGTATATTGTGTCAACCTTGTGTTGTGCAATATAAATGTTTACACAATTTAAAAAAATCTTTATAGTATTTCCTATTTGATTGGCAAAAACACATTTTTTTAAAACTCTTATCTGCATCTGTCCTTAAAAGCTCAGAATTCCATCAGTCGATGTGTAAAGCCTGGAAGATTTACAGTTTGTTTTTATGGGTCATTGTCTACGAGCCGGGAAACAGCATCCTCGAGAAAATAAATTGGCTTTCTCAGAAATAACAGAAAAATACACGTTTTTACTTTAATGCGTTTATTTTTTATAGGCGAAAATCACAGCAGCGTCTGCCATGTCAATTACTCATCCAAATATTACAAAAATAAATAGCTTAAGCTGTAGTTCTGAAATAGCATGGTCCTTCACTGAAGGGATATTGGCCTAACGCTCCATCTCTTTTGTTTCATAACACAACGTAAATCAACAGCAATGAAAAAATCAAATATACATACATGATCCTGATAAAAAGTATTTTTTTTTTACAAATGATGCCTTACCACACAAACATCTGGACATTAATAAAATAACTTTTATTTTTCATATAGACAATAGATAGCATGCTTGTCACCTTAACGTGGCACCATGAGGGCGTATTATCACTGTGCTGCGTTGGACAGCAGGTTTTCATAACTGACCCAGAGAGACAAACACACACACACACACACACACACACACACACACACACACACACACACACAGCACCGGCCTCGAGCATCTAGCTTCACATGTACATCCTGAGGTAGATTTCCATGTTTTTTTCTAATCTTAATAGTTTTTGTCAAATGTCAACCAAAGATGAAGAAACAATAATCTGGTTTTTATCCGTCTCTTCACAGTCATGATGTGTCTCTTTGCAGTCATGTTGTGTCTCTTTGCAGTTGTGTTGTGTCTCTTTGCAGTCATGTTGTGTCTCTTTGCAGTCGTGTTGTGTCTCCATGCCTGACACTCTGGCGTGTCCATTCAGTAATCCACTGCGTGCAATGAGAAAGTTCACCCTCCTGGCTGTCCTTCACGAGCACTCCGGGTTGAGACATTCTCCGGAGACGGGCTCTGGGACTCTGCCGGCGTCGCACTTCTCCGGTCCGACGGTCTTCCCGGTGTAGTCCGTGCAGAAGACGCTGCGGCGGCGCTCGCCCTGGCCACAAGTCCTGGAGCACACGGACCACGGCCCCATTTGCCACATGGGGCACGGCAGGTCCCCGCAGGCCCGGATGTCCCCGGGCTTCAGGTCTCGGTCGCAGTGGTCGGACAGGAAGCCCGCGGCGTCCCGGCACTCCACGGTCCTCCTGGACCAGCCGGAGCCGCAGCTCTTGGAGCACTCGGACCACTCGCCCGGCTGCCAGTCGGCCGCGCCGAGAGGGGACGGCGAGGAGCTCTTCCTCTCCTTGGACCTGTTGAAGGGCGCGTCCCGGGGGATGAAGAAGGTGTATTTGACCTTGGGAGGGTTGGCGTCCCCGGCGGTGGCTAGGAGCTGGACGGTGATGACCTCCCTCAGCCCTCTGAAGCTCTGGATCCTCTCCAGCGTGGTGGAGGAGCCGCTGTACTTCAGCACGGCGCCCAGCACGGGAATGTCCTGCTCCACCGTGGACACGGAGAAGTTCCCGTTGAGGATGTAGCCGCCGCCCTCCCTCTTTATGGCCAGGTAGTTGCCATCGTGTTTGATTCCCCCGGGGCTCCGCTGCTTGATGTCAATGTTTGTGGCGCCAACGGGGATTGTGACGATGTCGCTGTATCCAACGCTGGTGACAAACAACAAGGAACGTGACTGAGATGAAGCACACAACGTGTTACCTCACTTTACCTCACCTTACTTTTTCATATTCGCTTCATTCTAATGAGCTTAGCTTTCAAGTATTTAAGTATAAGTGTTGCACGAGTTTCGCCTCTCGCCTGTTAGTAGCTTTTAAGAAACCGACAGGAAGCCGTGAAGTTGTTTGGAATCTCGTCATCTGACTCTCGTCGATCCAGAAGTCCCAAGTTGTTGCTTTAACGCACATTATTAATACGTATCAAAATATTTGATTCTTATGTTTTTTTTATATTGTAGAAATTCTAAAAGAAACCACAGTTTTATGTTTAAAGTTTGACATGCAGAGATTTGCAGCAGCTCAGTTTTAGCAGTTTTAACTCCATGCATTTGTGCTACTATACACCTACATGCACGTCTGCATCACGATACCTATTGTAAGTGTCAGGATACTGACGCCAACTGAACATGCTAAGCTAGGCTAATTGCCTCTCTGGTACTCAGTTATAGAAATAAGATTGCCTTTTGGATTTCTATCATATGTTTTTTGTATAGCAGTGATGTTTTAATGAAATCAACAGAGACGTCTGTCTTTCTTTTCGGGGCTTCCCACACTTTTTCGGCTCGCGAGCTACTTTTCAATCCAAATCAAATCGATATAAAAAACAACCCAACGAGCCTCTCGTGCCAATGGCAGGTGCTCTAATGGCACTGCGTTAGTGAATGACGTGTTCCCCTGGTCTAACGCATGCTCTCACTCACAGAGTGCGCCCCCAGTGGAATCTTTAGGAACAGCAGCTACTTTTATAGAAATGCAATTTATGTCTTTTTGAAATTCTCACAATAACAAATTAGTCCGGCGGGCCACACAGGACCCCGCCGGGGGGGGCGGATTTGGCCCGCGGACCTTGAGTTTGACACCTACGCTCTAAATAGATTACTGCGTTCCTTTATGAAACCACTGCTCTGCTGGATCCACAACCTTCCCATCAAGGAGAGGACGCGAGGCTTCTCCGTGCTCCAACCTCCCATCAGGTTATGATCAAACTGAAGAGAGGCTCGAATATGCGTTTACAGCTGATTTAATTAGTGGCTGCAGATGGGGACGATCGCTGGCAGCCTGAGGCCTGATTGGCTGGGCCTGATAAGCGCACGGACCTCTGCAGTGCTTTCACTCCACTCTGCAACTGAAGGCCACCAAATGCACAAACACGTCTTCCCGCGTGGCTCTTTACTCACGCGGCTTTGTTGTACGAGCCGGTGATCTTCCTGCAGGTGAGGCCGCTCCCTCCGCACACCCCGCACTTGTCCACCCTCTTGTTGGAGCCGATCACCTGGTCGCAGCCGGCCTTCACACACTGGCCCTGCACACACACCGACGTGGTGTCGGGGCCGCAGGTCGTCCCGTCGATCACCTGCAGGGACACAGTGTGCGGAAGCTTTCATGATGAAGGGACAAAAAGTGGAGAAAAAGTGTCTTTACAAATGCTGCATGTCCGCGGCTGTCCTCCATGCTATCGAGGACGCCGCTAATGCCACTGCACCACGATACCTGTCGTTTACGATTATGTGTCATTATAAATGCAAATATAGCTTAGCAGCAATATGTAACAATGAATAACTAGCTCACTTTATGCTACGATAACAACAATATGGCTAGCAATATTAGCTTACTGTCAAACTAGCTGGTCGCAGCGTCGTGTACGTTGTGTCACTTTTAAGTTGCAGTTAAAGTCAGAGTAATGTAGATAAAGTTATTTACGAAGCACGTAAAGGGAGATCAACATGGAATATTTTACTTTTACAGCAACTAAAGTGCAGTTTGTATAAAACATTCATCTTTGATGAAATGAGAAACGAGCTGTACCTTGGACTCAAACACCTTGAATTCACTGCTGCCTCGGGCCCTGCAGAAGAGCTTGCAGCGGTCCCGCGGGGACACGCCGGCGTACTTTGGGATCCACTGTTTGACGTTGCCGCTGAGGTCCAGGTATCCGGGGCTTTGGTACTTCTCACACTGCTCCTCTCTGAAGCTCTTCCCTGAGGTACAAGGAGGCATTCAAAAGGTCTAAACAGTCCCAGTAAAGTTCAACGTGTGTAATCCAATATCAATATTCAGATATGTATATTAGTAGACATATTCACAATATATTTTTAATGGATTTACTTGATTAATATATTTCAATTCCTTAATTAGAATTAATTTATTCAAGTATAAATTTATTAGCAACGACTTTGATAATCAGTTTCTCTTTAATGTAAAGCACAATGTTTCTCATAGACTTCTATGGGACCAGAGGAGTCGCCCCCTGGTGGTGAGGAGAGTGGATGCGGCGTGTTAAACAGTCACCGTTGTCGTCGCCACAGGGATGCGTGTTGCAGGACTGGTACTGGAGCCTCTGTCCCTCGCAGTACTTCCCCCCGTTCAGGGGCACCGGGTCGGCACACTCCCTGCCGGAGAACTCCACCCCCCCGCCGCATGTTCTGGAGCAGCGCTGCCACGGCCCCCACGCGCTCCAGCCGCCATCCACAGCCACCTGCGGTTACAAAATAAATCAAATAAAAAACCACACTGCGGGAGGGGGGGGCGACGGGGGGTTGGAGCAGTCAAAAGTTGTCGGTCAGGCGCTCGGTGCCAAAGGCAATCGCAGCCGTGCAGCCTGAAACCGCAGTCTGGATTTCTGGGTCTGAGGCCGCACGACGCGCTCGGGACTAAATCTGTGTTGAGGTTCGGCACGCGACCGCCGTCTGTCTCTACCCGCACATTCCTGCCCCATGTGTCACTCACCACCGCGCTGCAGCGCTCCGAAGCACAATTCAACGGGTGTGTGTGTGTGTGTGTGTGTGTGTGTGTGTGTTTGCTTGCATGAGCGTCCTTTCCAGAAAAGTTTTACGAGTTTGGAGCGCCTAACGTCACGGCAGCCAGCACGTCTGGGTCCATAAACAAATGAGCGATCATAACACCAAGAGAAGATATCATCACATATTTAAGTAAATATAAAGAGGCGTCTGAGTAATCCATACAACTACTACTCCAGAAGTCATTCATGCATTCGACTTCTGCTCACGTCTGCAATGCGGAAAAGTTCTGTATCTGCTTTATTCAGGAGACTTTATTTACTTCAAACAGTTTGTCTCTGTGACTTTCTTTCTTCACACAGCAGATTAGCAATGGACGTTTTGTGCGCGTTGTTTGTGGTTCAAAGGGCTCAAACTGTTGCGTCACACTCTGAAATGCGTATCCAGAGAGACACCTTTGGCCCGTCAATGCGATCCACTTTCCAGAACAAAGACGCGTCCTCACCGGCGGCCCGGTGGCCTCACGAGTCGCCCGGCACGCCCCGCGGAGGCAGGTCCCGTCGAGGCCGCAGGGCGTGCCGTCGGCCCAGGGCAGGCTGCCGTTCCTGGTGGAGCACTGCAGCGTGCCGTCCTCCAGGCACCACAGCTGGCTGCAGGCGGCGCTGTCCGAGGAGTTGGGGCACTGGACGAAGTCCTCTCCGAACATCTGCTGGCATTGCTGGTCCAGGCCGTACCTGGCGCCCGGCGGCTCCCTGGGTAGCGGCATGGCGCTCTCTGGGACGTCCAGCAGGCAGTCTCCTGTTGGCGCGGAGCAGAGGGAAGCGCAGTGTGAAAGGGGGGGGAGGGCGGTCTCCGTTTATGCAAGCGTTGACAACAGCGGAAAGGTATTCAGGGCAATGAAAAAAAGGGACGTTTCAAATCTAATTAGAGGGGTGTGCTTTAATCCTCAATGTGGTGCTCTCAGTCTGGGCGGCTGTCCGAGGAGAATTCATTATTTTTCCCCTTGTGATTCCTCGTTACGTTCAAATACGCTTTTGTCTGGAGTCGCCAATGACGACCACGGATCGGAATTCAACACAAATCTTTTTCTTTCTTTCAGCAGCAAGGAACATATTTTGCTGACACCAGATGTTGCTTTTGGCCGAGATGGGGAGAAGAACCGGAAGGGGTCCACTAGCCTCGCTCATCTGGCGAGGAGACGCACAACACAGGACGAGGGGGACGCAGGGAGTGAGGTAGAAAGAGGATGTTTATAGAGATTCATCTGTGGATCGGCCCTGAGGACACGGAGGACGTCCACCCTGAGGACACGGAGGACGTCCGGGTCGGGCCTGAAACGGCTTCCTACCGTGTCCATTGTCGAAGAACTCTGTGATGTAGAGAGCGCTGCAGGGGGACCACGGCGCCGACTGGTTGAGGCTGACGAACACAGGAGCCATCAGGGAATGGCCGCCCAGATCTCCAAACAGCCTCTCGCAGGTCTTGGAGTCGTCGTGGGGCATGCTCAACACGTGACCTGCAGGGGTCGGGGGGAGGCGAGCGGTGACGATGAAACACGCGCTCTCGTGTACGACTCGCCGCAGCAACCACGCGGATGGCAAAAGGACGCAAGCCTACCGAGCTCGTGCGTGGCGGTGAAGGCGGCCTGCAGGCCGTTGTCCTCGATGACCGAGCAGCTCCTCTTGGGGTCGCACATCGTCCCCACGTCGGCCACGCCCAGCGTGTCGCAGCTCTTGTGTCCACAGATGTCCTGCAAACACAGATGAACACGCTGAGACCGGAAGACCAAACCTGAGGAAACCCCAAGACCGGACCGACCGGCGCTTAGCCCCGCCCTAAAGCACACCTTATATGAATGCACTTTCAATCATGCACAGCGAAGCCTTCCACAAATTCAAATCCAAAACATGTTGCTCAGTATTTCCGTTATAAAACAAAACAAATAAATATCCTCAACTGTCCAGAACTTTTTCAGGGTTTTGTGTTTTAGAAATCTTTTTCCCTGCTGGAGGAGACGCTTGTCTGTGTTTGCCGGAGACGGGCCCCAAAAAAACCCAAAACACTGTGCCGAACACGGCGCGATTCACAGACCCCTGAGGCCGTCACGTGTGAGACAAAGACAAAGAGGACAACACTACAGAACCCGAGCAGACCGTTGAAAGCGTCTCGCTCGTGTCCGGGTCTCATCCCGGAGGAGCCGTCTGTCCTCCACGTCTCAGGGCTCCTCTCCGCCCAGGTGGAAAAACAAACAGGCTTCTCCTCGACAAAGACAGCAACGAGCCATGTGCCGTGCTCATCATGTCCAGCTGGTCCAATGCGCTGACCAGGGCACCTCGCGCCACAATGGGACAATGGACCCGCATGTAGGCCGTGCACGAGCCACATGCAGGACGCCAGAGCGATCCGATCGCTGCCTGAAGCCCGAAGGTTTCTGCTGTCGGAGAATCCACAAAGTACCGTTTGTTTGCGCCGTGCTGACATTTCCTCCGCATGGAAAAGATGGAAACGTGTTCCAAGGTTCCCTCTCTCGTCCTTTCCCTGCAATCCGACACACAGGCGTTCCAAAAGAAGAAAGAGAGACGGCATTCTCTCTCTTCTCTCAGCTGGGGCCCCACAATGCACCTGTGTTCCTGTAGCCGCTGTGCTGAGGGGCCACATGGTGTACTGCAGCGGGCTCTGGGCCCAACGTCTCAACATTAAAATACCAACAAAGGTCTCTGCGCAGTTTGTGCAATAGTCACAGAATGTTTGTGTACAGCAAATAAATCAAATTCAAATTCAAAATTTAATCGCCAATAGTTTTGTTTAGGCCAAAATACCACAACAATGGTTCAAAGGTGGCCTTTGAACCACAAGCCCAGCTGTAGTCTTTTTACATATTAGAAAGTAGATTCTTCACGTAGAAACATTTCATGTGTGTCGCTGTGCATGAAACCAACAGGCTGCATTTATGACAAAACCATGTCAGTGCTACGCTGTGGTTTTATTTGTTGAAAACTGCTTCCTGTTGTTGCAGGAAGGGAAGCTGAGAGGGGTTTCACATTGTCCGTCTGTGCATTGACCCGCACTCTACACTCACGTGTTCCATTCGAAACGTGGCCGCGCAGGTGAGAGCATGTGGAGAGAGTCGATGAGCAGGAAGCGTTTTTTCCCCCAATGATTTGACAAAAACATGATCAAAACATCTTTAAATAATGGTTTCACGATCAAATCAATTTAAATTCAAATCGAACCCCTATGAAATGTGGTTTCACCTCCGAGCCACTGCTGTTTTCAAAATCAAACACAAAAGAGGATTCTTAAACTTACGGCCCAATAGATTTTCTACCACATGTCAGTCCTGGATGTGAATGCGAGGAAGGTGGTAACCCTGTTCTCTTTTCAAGGTGGTATCTGACCCTTCACAGAAAGAACTCTCACTTATTCTCACTCATTTCTGGTCGAGGGGCTTCATTGTTGAGAGCTTCCAGATGGACGGACGGACGGGTGTCTGAGGCTTCGTGGTGAATCATTAACTAAGAGCATTGTCGACGAGGCGCTCACCTCTCTGGTGAAGAGCATGGCCGTGTCGTAGTGCTCCGGGCGCCTCTGGCTCGTCGGGTTGAAGAGCTGCTGCCAGGAGCAGAAGTTCCTCAGAGCGACGCCCCCATTGCTGGAGAGCTCCGGGCCGACCTCCTCGTCCTCCACCACCAACATCTTCACCACCACCACGCTCACCGAGTTCTTTATGCTGGGGTGCTTGTAAAGCTGGGCGGCCATGGACATCAGGGTCAGAATGTAGTGCTGTGGGGGAGGAGGGGCATTAATTAGTGCAAATCTAAACAACCTGATGACCTGCATGCGTTCCAATCTCTTCTCTCCTCTTGTTCTGCCTCCATCTCTGCTGCCAAAAGCTCCATCTAGGAATCCAGAATTGAGTCCTCATTTTCTAACCCCAAGAAATGATTTTCTATCTTCTCCAACCTCCTCGAACCCTCCAATTCCAGTCTCTCTTCTTCCCTTCCTGTCCAAAACGTGCGATCTTCAATCAACTCTCCTCCTTTCTCCACAGTAACAACCTCCTTGACCCACCAGTCAGGCTTCAAGGCGGGACACTCCACAGAGACTCTCTCCTTGCTGTCTCACAGCAACTCCACCCTGATAGAGCCTCCTCTCCTCTCTCTTTACACCGACTCTCTCGGCTCTGTCATTCGCTCGCACGGCTTCTCCTACCACAGCTACGCCGATGACACCCAACTAATCCTCTCCCTCCCTCACTCGGACACCCAGGTGGCGGCACAGACCTCTGCCTGTCTGACTGACATCTCGCAGTGGATGTTTGCTTACCATCTGAAAATCAACCCTGACAAGACTGAACTGGTTCTCTTTCTGGAAACGACTCTCCCACCCAGGACCTGACCGTCAACTTTGGTAATTCCGTGTTAATGCCGACTGATTCAGGCTCTCGCCATCTCCCGACTGGACTATTGTAACTCTCTCCCTGCTGCTGCCATTTTACCTCTGCAGCTCATCCAGAATGCAGCAGCTCGACTGGTCTTTAACCTTCCTAAATTCTCTTCCTCCACCCCTCCGCTCTCTTCACTGGCTACTCGTGGCTGCCCGCATCACCTTCAAAACATTGGTGCTGGCGTAGCGTGCTGTGCATGGACGAGGTCCGTTCTACATCCAGGACCTGGTCAAACCCTCCATCCCAACCCGCACACTCCGCTCTGGATCTGCCAAGCTGCTTGTTCCTCCCGCACTGAGAGCAAATCACGACTCTTTGCTGTCTGGCTCCCAAATGGAGGAACGAGCTCTCAGTGACATCAGGAGCGCAGACGAACGACACTCCTCTTCAGACTCTACCTTGACTAAACACTAACAAATTGCAGTACTTGGCTGGAAAGTACTTCGTTGTTTCTTGTTCTTTGAGTTTGTATCCCTGTGGTGGAAATGCACTTATTGTACGTCGCTTTGGATAAAAGCGTCAGCTAAATGACATGTAATGTAATGTAATGTAATGTAATGTCATTAACCAACATTTTAGTTCCTTATTAAGAACACTGAAAGTTGTACCAATACTGAGTTATTGCAAATGCATCTGTTGCCCGTAGACATTTCTTGTTACTTACAACACCAAACATCTGCTCTAAGACAAAACAAGCTCCGGGATCCTGCAAAACATGTATATAGCTATAAACACTGAAATAATTGAATTGTAGATCTAGCTGATGAATCACAATGAGTGTTGTGGGGGAAAGTGTCTTCCATCACTTTTTCAAGAGTTTTTTTCTCTGCCTGGAAACTTTAAAACCACTGAATCATAGACGGTGATGTTTGATGTAAGCTGGTGTCCTTTGTGATAAAGACGCGATTGAACCCTTCTCACCTTTACATATTTACTTCGGGGACTTATCAAGTGCAAAGAAGGACTTGAGGATTTCAGGAATGAGGGCTGATTGAAATAACGGATGTTATGTGTGATGAATTGCAGGAAATGCTCCATTAACTGAATCAACAATGAAGCGTAAACAGGAGCAGAGCCGCCATTGGACGCCCTGTGGATCTTCTCTGCTCAGCAGCCAAATCGTGACCGAGAGCTCAGGAATGCGTTTCTGCATTGCTTGCATTTCTGTTGCCTGACTTCTCACTCAGCCTGTGGAAAACAGGGAGCCCGCCGACTTCCTCCCGAGCCTCCTCTTTGCCAAACGTGTTTCGTGAAGCAGCACAGGGGAAACAAATCCCTGTAAACTTTGCTCTGTGTGAAGGAGACGCGGGGAACTACGGCTTGTTTAGGTTCCTATGAACAGTGTGTGCAGGAAAGAATGAGTTCATCGTGTCTGACCTTTACTTCATCTCCATAGAAGTGGGTCATGGTTGAATCCGCCACCACCAGCGTCTCTATGAACCGAGGTGCAGAAATAAAGCGTCTCCGGCGAGGTGCCCTCTGCGCGTCACCGTGGCCCTGCGTAAAACTCCCCCCCTTGGGCTTCTCCTCCTCCGCCGCCGTGTCCTGATCAAACGGGCGTGGAACGCCGAGGCTCTGGGTGAATGTCCTCCTCCTGACGACGTGCAGCTGCTCTGCAGAATCAGGCCCCGGGACCCCGCGACGTTTGGGCTCAATGAAATACTCGTTCCCCTCCGTTATGAAGGAGCCCAGGACGCCGGAGCACAAACTGACAGCCACCACCGAGCTCCGGTCTTCATCCACCTTCCCCGAGTAGAAGCAACCCCTGAGCCGTCCCTCGCCCTCCTCCGTCCGGAGATCCGCCACGGGACGGGCACCTGGAGCGCGGCGTGAAACGCGCTGCACCGTAAAGGACGCCGCGATGAATCCGGTGTCTGGGACCAGATTCAGGGTCAGCTCCTTTCCAAATGCCCTGAGGCTAAACGTCGGATGTTCCTCGCTTCTTTTCCATAAGCGGCCGCCGGTCCTCCCGTTCATCCGAACAGGTACAACATCCTCCGACTCAAACGGGGCGCAGAGCGCCGCGCGCATGACGCACAGCAGCGCCACGGTGAAGCGCACAGCGGAACTCATCTTCTGCTCTCGGCGTTTTTATTACAACGTGTGTCCTTTATCTCTGGTATGTAGTGCGGGTCCTCCAATAAGATCTCCAAAGGAAAAGTGATCTGCCCCCCCCCCCCCCGTCCCCCTGCGGACCCCCTCTCAGCCAGTCCTGGTCAAGGTGTGTCGGGTATTTAATGTCAGTCCGTCGGAGTGGTCCTTTCTGTTTCGCCCTTGTTGTACCTCTCAGCAGCGCCGGTCCGGACACATCGGGGGTATTTTTACTTTCTGCTCTTCTCTGGACACGAGGGGGTTTATTTTTGATATCATCCGCTGCTGGAAATTCTCCTCCTACTCGCACTTCACTCGCGGATGCAAAGGGTCCAATGAGAACGGGCCGACACTCCCCCCTCTGAAATAGCTCGACAACCGCGCTGCTATTATTACCCGGCGGGCGGGACGTGGACACTACGCGCAGCTGGAGGTCTGTGTGGGTGAGTGGCAGGTCCCCACGTGGACTCTCGTGAGTGTGTGTGTGTGTGTGTGTGTGTGTGTGTGTGTGAGTGTGTGTGCGTGTGTGTGTGTGTGTGTGTGTGAACTTGCCACCGATGATTTAACACATAATTAAAGCCACGAGAAGAATTCGATCCTCTAAAGCTGCGCTCCTGTTGTTCTATAATGAGAAGCAATGGATTGAATAAACTTTATTTGACAAAAGATGAAATGCTAAAACAAACAAACCAGCGGGTCCGAGTCTTTAGACCACATGATGCCAGGCAGACACCACGTGATCAGCTTATCGGGCCCCCGCATGCTGCAGTTGCTCGCGTCGGCCGTCAGGTGGCGTCAGAGGACCGCGCACGCGTTCATGGGCCCGGACACGCGCTGAACTTCTCGCGCTAACAGGTGTCGCTCTTTTCCACTTCGCTCGTGTCTTTAAACTTGTGCAAAGTGATAACAAGGACATACACGTTGTGTGTACATTTGTAGTTTGCCTTCTGTTCATTCATTCAGTTGTGTCAACAGTAAATAAAAGCAATGCATGTTCAGCTTTACACTCAAAAGGTTGTAGGAACCAACAAATGTAACCAGGTGCTTCCGTCTGTCCGTCTGCGGGAGGGAGGGCCGAGGGCGGGGGGGGGGGGGGGGGGGGGGGGGAGGGGAGGGAAGGGGAGGCGGGGTGGGGGGGGGGGGTGCTCTACTTCAGCTCGTGTGCATCAATAATAATATTTGGAGGGTTACAAGTGGTTGCCCCCCTCCCAGCGCGCCTTCGCTCCCCCTCCTTAACCAGCTCGGATGCTTGTTTCTCTGAGGACACGCACGCGGACCGCTGCGCGCCACTGCGCGCAACATCCCCACTGCGCGCGGGAGCAGCGATGGCCGCGCTCATCACTTCTCTGTTTGTTTTTGCAAAGCTGCTTCTGTGTTTTAAACTCACGCATTGCGAGGAAGTGGATTTCTGCGTCCCGGCTCGCGCGGGTAATCACGTGTTCCGGTTGAGCGCGTTCAAACAGGTGTTCCACCTCCGCCTCGCGCCGGACTCCCGCTTCCTCGCGCTGCGGGGCGCCGCGGACCTGCGGCAGTGCTTCTTCTCCGGCACCGTGAACGCGGATCCGGACTCCTTCGCCGCGCTCAGCCTGTGTAAGGGTCTCCAGGGGGGGTTCTCCTACCGCGGCGCGGAGTATTTCATCCGCCACACCGACACCGGAGACGCTGAACACAGGAACTCCGTCAACGGGACGCACGTCATCCACCGCCGGACACGCGCTGCGCACCCGAGCGCGAACCACACCAGCAGGTGCGCAGTCACACCTGACGCAAACGTCAACGTGTCCGCTGAGAATCACAAGCACCTTGACGGCCTGGCTGCAACCGTGTTAAAAAACCTGGGCAGGTCGAAGAGGTTCGCCTCCATCCACAGGTTCGTGGAGGTTCTGGTGGTGGCGGATGAGTCTATGGCTGCGTTCCACGGGGGGGACCTGAAGCATTACCTCATGACCCTGATGGCAGTGGCGGCCAGGCTTTACAAGCACCCCAGCATCCTCAACTCCATAAACATCGTGGTGGTGGACTTTATGGTGATAAACCAGGCCGACAAGGGACCAAAGATCTCCAGCAACGCGGCGCTGACGCTGCGCAACTTCTGCTCCTGGCAGAAGAAGCTGAACAAACACAGCGACAAGCACCCCGAGTACTGGGACACCGCCATACTGTTCACCAAGCAGGTAACCAGCGCTACACAACTCGCGCAGGATCGTGTCAACTCTTCTTCAACGCAGCGTGATGTTCATTTAGTGAATTATGGTCCATTTAGAGTCAAACAGACCATAAAGCAGGAGACGCTTTGGGGCGGGAGCTACACGCTGATTGACAGGCTCTTAAAAAAGCCTTCCCAAAAAATATAGCAACTACATCCTCTTGTTATATAAAAACTATAGTAAGCAAGCTAACATTTAGCTCAGAGCAGTGGTAATATGATCACCTGATCAATGGTTGCCAAAAAAATAAATGATTGGGACCAAAAAGTGTTGAACTTCATAAAACCAATGGGTGTCGTCATGACGACAAACTCTGCTTCATAACCCAGTCTGTGGTCGACATGGTGGTCGTTGTGGTAAAACTATGACATGTGGTTTTTAGTGGGACGGCCCCTCCCCCAATCCAAATATGGTCACCTTGGTGCAGACGCCCACACCCTCTTCCCAGATCCTGTGTGCGGATCAAACCTTTGCGAGCCTGTGAATTGACCATCAATGTTGCGTGTGTTGAGCTACGCGTCCGCCGTGCTATCGCCTCCTTCCCGTCCTCCATTCCCAATGAGTCACTGGAAAAGAGCAGCTGAGCCAGGTCCCTCTGTTTGGTGTTAATAACTTCTTTCCATGAGGCCGGGTTTGGTTCTGGCTGTCTGTGTGACACACGGCTCGCTGCTGGACTGCAGAGAAAACATGCAACATCGCTTCAGGGTCCAAACCTGAATTAAAAAAAATCCCCCCGTGCTGGAGAAAAATATCCCTTATTTACACTGAGAAGGTCTGGAGCTTGTGGGGCTCAGAGGGTGGAAAACATCCTGTCATAGGTTTCGGAGAGAAGGTGGCAGGAGGTGCTCCCGGCCTGACTGGGCCTCGTCATAACACGGCGGTAACACGTTTTTACTCATTGTGAAGGACGCAGGCTGAGTCACTTTTAGGTAAGACGCCATTTCCTGTCACAGCTGTTACTATAGTTCTTACTGGGTTGTTCCGACGTCTTCACTGATGGACCAGTGGCCTCAGAGGCTCTCATGGATCCATTGTAGCGCTTTTAGCTAAATGTTAGAGCGAGCTAACCATAGTGGTTACCATTGAGCGGCCATGATGCCACTCAATGGTTTGAGGATTGCTGTTTTGCCCCTTTGTAATGTTTTCAACCAGTGAAATTAAGTGACCATATTTAGTCTGATACATTGAAACATTTGATTATTTTTCTTTTAATCTTTAGGGTAAATAAAAAAAATACTAATTATTTTTTGCTTTAATCAATACAGGAGTTTACACAACTATGGTTATTTTAGATACACTATTTATTCTAGCAAGTGTCTCTTCTTCCCTCTTTAACTAAACCTGAGGTGGGCTATCTGCCCCGACCCTTTAAGCACAGAGCGTGTGCTTCGTATCAGTCGCGGGGCTGTTTTTCATGTTTCGGAGCGTCTCTGCGCCCCGATTGGTTGAGATCTCTTTGAGGTGGAAGTTGAAACGAGCCGCTGCGTCTGCAGGATCTCTGCGGGGCCACGACCTGCGACACGCTGGGGATGGCCGACGTCGGGACCATGTGCGACCCGAAGAAGAGCTGCTCCGTCATCGAGGACGACGGGTTGCCCTCCGCCTTCACCGCGGCGCACGAACTCGGTGAGCGAGGTCGTGATTTCAGGCTCCGGGTTTCAGGTGTCGGTGAGATGATGCATGAACTCTGTTTGTGTTGGACGTCACGGCTGCAACAACGACAGACACATCTGACGGCATAAATTATTGCTCATGATATCACTGTACTAACAAATGAACACTTATCTGTCCGTTCCATGTAGTCTGGGACGTTTCAGTGAGAATGAGACGATAAGCAAGTGAAGGGAGGAATGAAGCCTTTAGGAAGCGTGTGTGAGCGCACACGTCTTGAATAAAGATTTGTCTCACTGTTATTTTTTATTTCATGTTTTCAAGGGTCCTTATGAAATAGCTAAGATGACCAAATATTGATTTACAAAAAATGAGCTGTGTCATGGTAAGTGTACAGTCATTCGAACAACAAAGGGGAATCATTTTTTTTTGTCATTTCTGCTGATGTAGCAGTTTTTGGCCGTTTTACCCAAAGTTTACTTTAAACGACCAAAAGAAGTAAAAGCAGCTGAAAGTGAACGCTGATAATCCTACTTTGTCAATAAAACTTTGTGGGTGGTATCAAACCTTCATGCCAAAATTTGACAAACCGTCTAGTTAAGGCAAATAATTTGTATCATAAAAGTGACATTTTATATTTCTCTCAAATTGTAATCAGTGCTTGAGGCTTTAAAAGAGGCCAGACTGTTGAAACCAGATGCACGAGTAACTTCACGCCGTCCTCACATACCTGGAGTTATTTCCTCCCAAAATGGTCCCGTCCCGTGTTTTCTTCTTTGGAAAGAACTTCATGTTCGTATTCGAAGAGGGGAATGATTTCCTTGGGAACTAAATTCCCCCGTCAGACCCGCTGGAGAACATGGACGTGTTCCCATGCAGAGCCCCATTCCGCTCTGCGGTGACATCAGCCTGAAATCACTCCGGTCCTCTTGGCCTCAGACTCACAATCCATCTTGAGGTTAAAATGGTTCTAATTTAGTTCATCAAGTAGGACGAACGTGTTGAAAAAAGGTTCAATACCACTTTCTTTATCTCAGACCCAAACCTCATCCTTGGGTTACCTAAACCTGCCAACCTTCAACCTTAAACTTTAAAAGACGACTTGACCCTAACACCCCGCCTCCCCATTGTCCCTCAGGCCACGTCTTCAACATGCCCCACGACAACGTGAAGGCGTGTGAGGAGGTGTTTGGGAAGCTGAAGGACGACCACATGATGTCTCCCACGCTCACTCAGATCGACAGGAGGCTGCCCTGGTCCGCGTGCAGCGCCGCCATCATCACCGAGTTTCTGGACCGGGGTCACGGTCAGTCAACACGCCCCGAACACGTCCCGAACACGTCCCGAACACGCCCCGAACACGTCCCGAACACGTCCCGAACACGCCCCGAACACGCCCCGAACACGCCCCGAACACGTCCCGAACACGCCCCGAACACGCCCCGAACACGTCCCGAACACGCCCCGAACACGCCCCGAACACGCCCCGAACACGTCCCGAACACGCCCCGAACACGCCCCGAACACGTCCCGAACACGTCCCGAACACGCCCCGAACACGTCCCGAACACGCCCCGAACACGTCCCGAACACGTTCCGAACACGTCCCGAACACGTCACGAACACGTCACGAACACGTCTGTCCAGGCCTCGTGCTCTCAGCTGCTCTTCATGTCACTGCACATAATGAAGACCTTGGCTTTAGTCGGTTTCTGTTCATTAGGTCATTTGAATGTCAGTTTCAACTTCAAGTAATCACATTGTTACATCATATTATAAAAATATTATATCGTATGCTTCTTGATCACGCCGAATCCTCTCTAGAATCCTCTCACATGTGAAATCGTCTCTCTCGGTCACACAGTAAATACCAGGTAAATCCAAAGCAAGAGGACACAACTTGATAACGTCATAATATCAACTAATTAGCACTTTGTGTACGTTGACAATCAATCAATACTATTCCTTTGTTACCAAATGTGACTAAGCTGCATTTTGCTGCACAACTCTGTTGTGCAATGACATGGTATAATATTGTGAATGTGAATCTCCACTATATTATTTCCATAGTCAAATATCTAATGTATGCACATGCACCTTTCTCAAACCACAAACTAGAGAAGCAGGTATGAAGCTCAGATAAAACCTCCGTACCAAACGGGAGACAAAGTTCACGGAATGTTTGGCAAGTTTTCATCTTGGGAGTTGATATGAACCAAAACAGACGGTGAACGTGACGCTGTGCAGGTGCACATATGTGGATACGAGTGGACACGAGTTTTGATCCGTGTGGTTGGACGACTCCAATGTTTGACAAGTGGACCCAAATGCTTTCGTCCCTTCAGGAGACTGCTTGCTGGACCAGCCTCAGAAGCAGCCGTCCCTCTCGGACCACCTGCCCGGCTCCAGCTACGGTCTGCAGCGTCAGTGCGAGTTGGCCTTCGGCGCCGGCTCCAGGCCCTGCCCGTACATGCAGCCCTGCAGCAAGCTGTGGTGCACCGGGAAGGCCCGCGGCCAGCTCGTCTGCCAGACGCGGCACTTCCCCTGGGCAGACGGCACCGGCTGCGGCAGCGGGAAGGTCTGCTACCGAGGAGCCTGCACGGACCGGAACAACACCCTGCAGGTCAAGGTGAGAGCGTGCAGGGCGGCGGCTCTGCCTCCTGCTGCTTCTTTGGTTCTCTGGTCGCAGGTTGGGGAACCGCGTGCCTGAGTGTCTCTGGTCCCAGGTGGACGGCCGGTGGGGGAAGTGGGGACTGTTCGGAAGCTGTTCCCGGAGTTGTGGTGGAGGAGTTCAGCTGGCGAAGAGGCAGTGTGACAACCCCCTTCCTGAGAATGGAGGCAAATACTGCCACGGCCTCCGCGTCAAGTATCGCTCCTGTAACCTCAACACTTGTCCTGAGACAGGTAGGCGAGTCCCTGCTCGAGTACGATCACTCAGTCGTACTGTGACCAAACCTGGTGTTTATTGTTCCCACTGTAAAATGCTGAAACAGGTAACTGGCCTCAGACTCAAAGACCCTTTTTACAGCCAACAATCATCTAAAATAAGCGTGTGCATGTTGTACACTTCAGTGTTGATCTATCCAGACCACCAGACCACCTCTATAAAGACGTTCACACCGGATCACAACCGTTTCAGTGGAACAGGTTTCTCAGGCGTGGTTGTCGTAACGTTAGCTTAATTAGCACGCATTTGCATTTAAATCAGAAGTTGATGTTTGATGAATTTCAAAAGGCAAATGTGGCCTCATCATCTTTGCTTACGCACATCAAACTCATTTCAGGTTTGGGCCAGATGCTGAATAGCACCTGGTTTTATAGAAATGCAATTCATGTCTTTTTGTAAATTCATCCGCCGGGCCACACTGGACCCCGAGGGGGGGCCAGATTTGGCCCGCCGGCCTTGAGTTTGACACCTGTGATCTAAAGGGAGGTTGTTTTTCACATCTCAGGTAAGAGTTTCCGCGAGGAGCAGTGTGAAGCTTTCAATGGTTTGAACCTGAACACCAACAGACTGGGCTCCTCTGTGGCCTGGGTTCCTAAATACTCGGGCGTCTCCCCCAAGGACAAATGTAAGCTCATTTGCCGCGTCAACGGGACTGGCTACTTCTACGTCCTCGCTCCAAAGGTACGTACCTGGTTTAACACGTTCACTGCAAGTACAACGGACGGTTCGTCTACTGCGGTTTTGAAGCATTCGATCTGGCATATTGGCCGCCTCCATTTGTTTGTTTTATTGAATCTGTACAGAGGAGGACGTTGAGACGTCATTTACCCCACTGGACATCTGTCAATTAGCGTGTTAAAGCGCCCCCTGCTTTATGATCTGTTTGACTCTAAATGAACATCATGCTGCATGGAAGAAGACTTGAAACTAGAGACTGAGACCATAAACTCATGTTTACAATGTTTACTGAGGGAATAAAGTGAAGGAGAGTAATTTTTTCATTCTCTATGGCACCAGAGCAGTCGCCCCCTGCTGGTCAGTACAGGAAACACAACTCAAAGACACCTCGTCTTCACTTTTCAGAACCAGAGGTTTCATATTCGGAACTGTGCACCCACTGTCGTAATAGGTAATGCGACCCGAACTCGTCCCTGTCCACCTCATCGTGGGTCTGAAGCTCATGGGAGGCGTAGCTGAACCATTTACAGAGGCTTGGCCAATGTTGGCCAGAATCTGGTTTATACTAAAGGACAGTGAGCCTTTAGTGGGGATAATTTCACTGTTCTTTGCTTCATTGGGTTTGTTCAGTCAGAAGAACACTAACATGTAAACAGAGTCGTGTCCTCGCTCTGCTCTGGTTCACATGTGATCCACCTGCAGGTTGTGGACGGGACGCTCTGCTCTCCCGACACGTCGGCCGTGTGCGTTCAAGGACGATGCATCAAGGCCGGCTGCGACGGCAAGCTGGACTCCAGCAAGAAGTTTGACAAGTGCGGCGTCTGCGGTGGAGACAATCGGGGCTGCAAGAAGGTCTCAGGGATGTTCACCAAGCCTGTGTGAGTAGCACACGGGTATCTGAGAGGCCCCTGAAGATCTAAATAGATGTTCTTTAAAGATGATTCAGCGCCACTTTTTCATTTTCTTTTAGTCACGGCTACAACTTCATAGCAACTCTGCCTGTCGGAGCTTCCAACATCGACGTCCGTCAACGCGGCTACCGGGGGATGGTCAGCGACGAGAACTACTTGGCGGTGAAGAACCGCCACGGCAAGTACCTGCTGAACGGCAACTACGTGGTGTCGGCGGCGGAGCGCGACCTGCTGGTTAAGGGCGGCCTGCTGCGCTACAGCGGCACCTCCTCCTCGGTGGAGGTCCTGCGGTCCACCCGGCCGCTGCAGGAGGCGCTGACCGTGGAGGTGCTGTCCGTGGGGAAGATGACTCCTCCCCGGGTACGCTACTCCTTCTACATCGCCAAGGAGACCAAGGAGGACAAGACCCTGCGGAAGGAGGAGCAGAGCCGCGTGGCGCACAACAGCGCCCTGGCCGACAGCAACCGGGTGGAGGCCAAGGAGCCGCCGCTGGGCAAGAGGCCGGTCAGCCGCTGGGTGACGGGCGGCTGGGACTCCTGCACGGCCTCCTGCGGCAGCGGGCTGCAGACCAGGTCGGTGCGCTGCCAGAGCACCAAGGGGCGCCCGGCGGCCGACTGCGGCAGCAGCGACAGGCCCGCGTCGGCGAGGCCGTGCGGGGACCCGTGTCCCGCGTGGGACGCCGGCGGCTGGTCCCAATGCTCCAAGTCCTGCGGGAGGGGCTTCAAAAGGCGGGCGGTGCGCTGCGTGACGGGGGACGGCCCGAGTCTACCGAGGAGCCGGTGCTCCGGAAGGAGGAAGCCTCAAGAGCTCGACCTCTGCAACCTGAAGCCATGTTAGAGCGGAACAGACACTCTGTCAAAGAGACGATCTGACGCCGCCTTACGGGCGGTGATCATCCGTCGGCCGCGTTGGGGTGGGGGAGTCGTCCCCCGCCGCCCTCTCTACACCGAGTGAAAGCCAACGGAGACGAAGAGGGTCTCCCTATGTTGTTTGAAAAACACAACCTGTTCAGGCGAAAAGCCGTCTTCTTGTAAACTGTCCAACAATCTGCCTCGAGGTTTTGACTCCGTCTCCTCCCCTCCCCCTTCCCCCTCGGGTGGGATGAATGTACAGTCAGTCATTTAGGGGGAGGACAGCGAGACGCGTGGGATGAACTGAGAGGTGCGACCTCACATCCTCCACTGAAGAACTACTCACAATGTGAAAAGCCGTCCTGCTGGTGCAGAACCGTCTCTCATTGGTCAGCTGGGTTTCTGTAACGTACCGTAACCATGGCAACGTCTCTGCTCGTCTCTGGACTTGATCCTTTTCAAAGTGCAGATGCAGAAACGTGGATCGATATCGATACGGATACATTTATATTTTAACGCTCATCGATGAGAAAACAAACAAGGTCTTTCTGAATGTTACATTCATTTTTAGAAACCTGTAAATGTGCATTTCTTCGTCACAATGGAGACAAATCTGGTGTTGATTTAGCTAATGCTAGTTAACTGAAATAAAGTAGGGGGGACATTTGATCATCATTCCATTGTTCCAGAAGTAAACTTTCAAAATGTTTTTATGAATGACGTCAGCTAAATGTGGAACACAACTGTTCAGTTCCCTTCAGCCTCAGAAGATCAGAGCTAATCAGCCTCCAATGCAAAGAGTCTGAATATCCAGATGTTTGTTCTGTGTAGAAACCAAAGAGTTATAAACTTTAAGAACTTTAGTTGACTTGTTTATGTGTCTGAATGCTGAAACCAAAACACAGACATTCACATCAGATGTTTTCTGGTCAAAGTTAAAAATACCCAAAGTAAGTCTGTCTACAGTTTAACGAGGCATCACAACAATCTAAGCCTTTATATTGGAAAACTGATTGCTGGCAAAATCACTTTAATTATAAAAAGAAGTAAATTCACAGGTTATTTATTCTCCAGCTGGGAAATGGGGTTGTTTTCATTCCATTGAATTACTGCACACAGTTAATAAGAACACTTTTATAGTCTGTCGGGGCATAAGACATGTTTACCAAATCCCCTGAAAGAAAACTCAACATTTCAGAATAATATGAAACTATTTGTGTTGGCTGTCTTACTATTCATTGTTTCTTTGTTTTTCACATATTGCACAGTTGAAGTCATTTTTTATCAGTTGTGTTTTGTATTGTATACTATGTATGCATTTATCTAGCCTGTTTAAAATAAAGTACTGAATCATGATCCAGGTGTAGAGTAGAATTAAAATATTTTGAGACAACAGCATCTCCCGTTTTCTCTTTGCTCGGGTTTCTTCTCAAGCTACACTGTGCAAAGCGTCACGTGTACCAGCTGCATTCCGTGCAGTAACCAGCAGGGGGCGATTCCTCTGCTCCCATAGACGTCTATGAGGAAATGACTCTACTTCTCTCTGGATTTATTCCCCCAGTAAACATTGTAAACATGAGTTTATGGTCTCAGTCTCTAGTTTCAAGTCGTCTTCTGTACTTCCTCGTTTTTAATATGGCCACTTTCTGTTTGCTGGTGATGGCAACCAATGGAAACAGTCCCATCGTAGCAATGCATGCTGGGAGGACTCGTCTGTCTTTACATCGTGGCAAAAATGTGGCTGCTCCTACAATGTGTGTTTTGATGTTGTTTATATCGAGCAGACGGTGACGGTTCGTTTTAACCACAGATTCAACCATCAGGGAGTTCAGGAGGACGCGTGTTAATCCGATCAGCCGCTTAAACACTCGTACGGCGTAAGAAGCACATTCTCTCCCGTTTCGCACAAACACCTTGTTTTGATCCGTATGTGTGCAGTTTTAAATTGCAAATAAATAGAATATGAGGCACTCGGCTTGCTGTGTTTGCCAGACGTCTTGTTGTTTCTGTGAACTCTGCTCTAAACGCTGCGGCGAGTCGGTAATGACGGGCGTGTGTCAGGATGTCCCGCCCACGAGGAAGACCGCATCAGCAACACGCCTCCGGAGATCCAATCGAGCGTCTCGCTTCATTACAGTTCTGTAGCACAGAGGCTCAGTGTCCCTCCCGTGTCCCCCCCTGTCTCCCCCTGTGTCCCCCCCGTGTCCCCCCGTCCCTTTGACGGACCCGGCGGATCAGAGCATTCAGGGTTTTTTTTAAACGCCCCTCTTCATCTGGTGGAGTTCCACGTCGTATCGGGCCGGAAATCACATTATCTGCTTTGCACAACGACACAGCGGTGGACGCAGAGAGGCTTCTGATTTACTTGCCCCCCCTTTGGCCCCCTCCCGACCAGAGGCCCCGTCCACCTATTCAGGCCCGCTCACGGGGCTAATGGGCGTGAAGGGTTAACGCGTCCCGTCCATGGGAACCGCTGAGGCTCCTTTCTTTACATGTGGGGGGGCAGCAGATCTAACTGATGCATCTAAAACAAGAAAACTTCAAAATCACCAGAATAAATTCTCAGGAATTACGTTTTTTAGGGAACATATTAAGTCCTGGTATAAAAAAAGTGGTTTAAGGCCATTAAAGACCCAAATCCTTCCGCCGGCGCCCTGATGCTGACTTCCACCACGGGTTCACCCCCCAATTGTCTCCATGAGGTCCGGCCCCCCCGCACTCACCCCGCTGGTGCTTTCAGCTGCTCCATCAGCAGGACTTGTTTTGGCGCTCGGTGCTTTTAGGGCCTCGTCCTTTCACCCCCGTGTGGAAGCGAGTGCTGAGGTCGACCTGCTAACACGGGAGCGTTTGCTCAGCGAGTAAACAGTGTAAAACTACGCCCCCAAATGGCTTTCAGCAGCCTCAACCCTGATTAAGATAAAGGTAAAGCCCCCACACATAGCTGATTCGGGGGGGGTTATTAAGGATGTAAAAACAGAAAGAAAAGCCTACGAAGCGGCGTTTGAAGCGGCGTTTGAAGCGGCGTTTGAAGCGGCGTTTGAAGCGGCGTTTGAAGCGGCCTGACGAGCGTTTGAGGCGCTGCAGTGAACTCTGAGTTTACGCTGACGACTTAATCCGCCAGAATTTATTGGCGGCGTTTCTTCCCCAAACCGACTGTGGTGAAGAATTGATGATCTTGGACTGGAGACGAGATCCAGTAAAAAACACCACGGACACGTTGATGTGATTTCAACGGCGTGCGGTTTGGATTACGTGGTTTTACAGTTATTCTTTCATATTCTGTCCCATTTCATTATGACTGAACGTGATACTGACGCTGCTCCATGAGTCACTCCACCCAAAGGCAGAGAAAGATTTCCTTTTGAGGGTTTTGACTTGTAATCAGATCCGTGTCCCCACATGGTTAAACCCCCCTGCCCCCCCCCCTCAGATCCTGAGTGAACGTAACATCTGCACAATGTAGAAAAAGCACAAGTATTCACGCTGAAAGTACACAACATGCAGAAGGATCACATTATTAAAGTGTTATGCATCAATGAGGGTCTGCATCTGAATCTTGTAGTGGAGCAAATAATTCAATATTAAGATGGTAAAGTATAAAAGTAGAGGTGGCTCACATTGTACAGTGAGTGTCGCACGCATACACACACACACACGCACGCACGCATACACACACATACACACACACACGTACGCACGCACGCATACACACACACACACGCACGCATACACACACATACACACACACACGTAGGCACGCACGCACGCACACACACACACGTACGCACGCACGCACACACACACGTACGCACGCACACACACGCACGTACGCACGCACGCATACACACACACACACGCACGCATACACACACGCGCACACACACACACACGTACGCACGCACGCACACACACACACGCACGCATACACACACACACACGCACGCACGCACACACACACACACGCACGCATACACACACATACACACACACACGTACGCACGCACGCACGCACAACACACACACGCATGCACACACGCGCACACACACACACACGTACGCACGCACGCACACACACACACGCACGCATGCACACACACACACGTACGCACGCACGCACGCACGCACAACACACACACACGCATGCACACACGCGCACACACACACACACGTACGCACGCACGCACGCACAACACACACACGCATGCACACACGCGCACACACACACACACGTACACACGCACACACACACACAAACGCACGCATGCACGCACACACACACGTACGCACGCACGCACAACACACACACTCTTAGATCACTCCCATCACTTCTTGCTCCTCTCTGCTCCTCTGCATCGGGTACTTTCCAGCGCCTGCATAGATTTAAGTTGCCATGGAGACGTTGTAAAATAAGGGCGGGGCTTAGTGGACCGCTCTCCTGATGTTACAGCAATCATCTCAGCTGGGTGAGAAAACCCACCAGCCCTAAGGAACACTCGCTCGCTGTCTGAAGGAGATGGATGGCTGCAGATGCCTCCCCCCCCCCTCCCTCCCTTTGACCCCCACGGAGCCGTGAGGCGGAAGGGATGAGGGAGACAGCATGTCTTCATCATGACACGCTGGGTTGTTTGCACCGGAGCAGCTCGGCCCGCCGCTGAGGAGCCTCTCAGGGAGGAGAGGGGGGCCAATCACTGTTGTAGCGAGACCTGTCAATCAGCGTGTAGCCCCGCCCTAAAGCGTCCCCTGCTACATGGTCCGTTTGACTCCAAATGGACCATCATTCACTAAATGAGCATCACGCTGCATTGAAGAAGACTTGAAACTAGAGACTGAGACCATAAACTCATGTTTACAATGTTTACTGAGGGAACAAATCCAGAGAGAAGTAGAGACATTTCCTCATAGACGTCTATGGGAGTATTTTCTCATAGACTGTTTGGCTTCAACTCTTCAGAACCAGAGCCGACTTCAGGCTTCCAAAACGAGTGAATCCCCATAGACGTCCATGTGGAAACGCCCAACTTTAAACTGCAAAGACACCTGGTTAAAAGGCGGGATTGAGGGTGTGGCCTCTTTGATTGACAGGTGGGTGACGTCACAGGCTGCTGGACGTTTCCGTATGATTGGCGTGAACTGCTGGTTTGGAGAGACCTGCGTCTAAATCACAAGGTCGACTTGCATTACGCAATGTTTACCTTTCTTTCCCCTGCAAGCACACTCAGTCATGCTGTTACTGTTACTGTGAGTCAGTGTGTGTGTGTGTGTGTGTGTGTGTGTGTGCACAGTATGTGGGCTGTTTTCTTTATGACGGCTGTTTTCAATGCGATGGCTCAGAGAGCAGCGCGCTGACACGTGAAGCTCTCGACTCACCGTCTCCACTGTGACGAGGGATCAGGTGTCGCATCGCAGAGCGCTGCAGAGCCACGCAACCGGCGCAGCAGCAGACCATTAATCACTGACGTCTTCAAAGCCCGGATCCACGGCCAACCGAGGCTCCCACAGCGAGTCCCTCCGTCCATCCAGGCTCATGTTTCTATCAGGTCTTCAACAAAAGTTAACGTTTAAAACCTTTTTTCAGGTCAGAAATCCTTCTACATACAACATTTGTGAGACATGAGTGTGTAATGTGTTGCTGCACGCGGCCCCAGGCGCTGGAACCAATAACCGCGTCTTCCTTTCATGTCGGGTTCCCTCTTTGAGAAGGTTCTCCGCTCTTGGGAAATGGACTCAGTGTTTTCTGCCGAGCATCTGGAGCCACTCCAGTTCCATCAACAAATGAGGGGCGCCTCGCGTACGAAGCGCTATGTGGTGCGATTCTCACTGCGGCAGAAGGATCAACACCTGATACGTCCGTTTGACGCGTTCCACTGACGTTGGGCTCTAATTTTCTTGAGCAGTCTGGGATTTGTGGTCGGTGATTAGTGGCGAGCCGCAAAGACCAACGGCGGATCAAACGGCCCAAACGGTGGAGACGATCCACAAGCAGCTCGGATGTCGCCGCGCGGCGCTTTGAATTATTCTCGTTACGTTCGGCAGACGAAACCGACTCGGAAAAGAAGCGTTCGCTCATCACGTCATCTGTTTGGTCCGGCTGGTTTATTCCACCAGTGTCGGGCTGCCGTTCTCCTTTTAAATACTTCATCATCAAGTATAATCTCTCTTTTCTTCATGACGTGTCTCTCCTGGTTTTCGGATACAGAGACAAGAACTGTGTGGTTCTGCTGGGGGAAAAATAACGCCGATGGAAAGTCTTATCGTGGTCGACCCACAAATGAACACTCCCATGTTGCTAAGCAACCGTATTTACAATCAATTCACAGGGATGAGAGCAGGAGAGGGGAAGTCAAGGACCTGGACTCGATGGAGGGAGTCGGGATCAGAAAACAACCTTCAAGCAGGCGTCCGGACCGTAACCCTGCAGGCAGAAACAACACACGCACGGAGGTTCATGGACGTTAAGACACAAACTGTCACGAAACAAGCAGTGGACAGAGACTAAATACACAGGGGAACCAGTCGCTGAGGGGCGGGGCTTGCAATCACACAGGAAGTGAGGCGTCTGAATCGAGAGGTGAGTGACAGAAGCGGACGTTGAGCTCAGCACTCCCCACGTTACAGATGCGCGTCTCCTCTTTTTGCACCTGCAGGTGAATTCAATGCCTCGTCCCCCCGGAGCAGCTCGCCGAGGACAGAGCGCAGCCATCGGCTGTCATCACGCCACGCAGGCGCGTTGGGGAGACGGGTTCCTCCTCTGTGCGTGTTGAGTAACCAGAGAACATTCTTTGCTAATGAAGAAGTAATGGAAACCTTGGAGGGATTTCTTTGCTCCTCCAGAGACCATCGGGTGATGGAAGTCAGCGATCGGCCCTGAACCCGTAAAGATGACTCACGGTTTGGGGATTTTCTGAGGTTGGGTTCCATTCATCAGAAAACGTGGCTAAAGACCTTCTGCTGGAAACCAGGCTCACCTGGCACCTGACACCTCCACCTGAAGAAGGTGTCAGAAGCACAAGCTGCATTTTGTGAAGGGCCTCCTCGGTGGTGGGAACACTTACCCCCCCGCCCCCGTTAACGAGAAGCAGGTGGCTTTCACGTTCTCCTCCGGCCTCCCGTCCGTCCAGCCGAATCCTAGTGAGGAACCTGATGGACCTCAATGCAGAGATGTTCCCTGATGGATACCTACGCAAAGTCCTCCCCCATTAAACACTGATATGAACGCTTACCCCCCCTCCGCAGTCACCTCCGGCCCACGTTCCCCTTTTTCCTCCCCAGGCCGGTGTCTGACTGGCCATCGCACCACGTCAGACACCGGCCGACGTTTAGCCGGAGATGTTTGTTCGATGTCGTTTTGAAGAAGTTTTGTGATGAAGGAATCCCACTCGGGGTGACAGCTGATCAACGTGGATCGTAGTTTTGGGGTATTGAGCTCATGTCTTTGTTAGCTCTCTTGTTACTGTTCAGCACAACGCTTCCCTCATCTGCCTCGCCGTCACGAGAAGGCCGAGGTCTCTGCAACCCGTTTCCCTCGGGGTTCATGCATCACTCGTTCTTCTCTCCATCTTTCTGTGCCAGGAAGGTCCATTTAATAAAATGCTTAATAAATGTTAAAAAGCATCAAACCCTGGTCTGACATTGTGCTCCGTTTGCCAAAGCCGCAAAACAATTTAAATAAAAGAGAACGGCATGAAAGTTTTCACCGGGCTTCGATCCAAAGCACCTCGGAGACCTTCTGAGTGGCTCAAATGAAACACCCTCTGGATGCCCGAGGAGCCGAGGAGCCGCTGACACACATTATACCAGGTGACCGGTCTGAGACAAGAAGAGGATCAAAACAACCCCCCCTCACCCAGGACGTAGACCAGACCTCAACCAGTGTTTGTTCTGCGTGAAGTGACGCCACAGAAATGCCTGTTCCGGTGCCATTTTACACATCTGGTGCAGCCCACTCGTATGATATCATGCAGCATTCACCCATGCAGGAGTAACTCAATAAAGAGGCCCGGGCTCCATGGGGACCACGCAGGGAAACACTGGAGCTACATGCAGTTCATTTGGAACAAATAGACGTTTTTCCAGCGGCTGAAGTTTGCGAGAAGATCAGAATCTCCACCACGGACGCCGTGTTCGGAACAAACGATCCGGAAAAGGAGAGAAGGAAGGAGAGCAGGAGGCTCCTGTTCTTCTCCTGTAATTAGAGCCTGCAGGCGATCCGTCAGCGGGCCTCCCCGCAGCTAACACGTTCTGCACATGCAACATGAGGATGATGGATGGAGCTGGGAACCGCGAGGCCGTCAAGCAGCCCGGTTCTGTCTGTCAGCTGCTGCACGGAGGTTAAACGGGGCTTTTCTTTTGTCTGCTATAAACAGTGTTGGGCTAATATTTGACTCTGTACCAACCATCACACAGCGGGAGCCTGCGTTGCTCAGATACTCAGCTCAGTGCGCCGGCCCATCAACAAAGGCTCTCAGCATGCAGACCATCCTGCTTCAGTCAGCTGTCAGCAACACAGCCACTTCGGGAAAAACTGTGTGCTGGAGTTTGGTGATTTTGGATGACGGGCGTTGCCGTGTCCTTTTGTTGTTGTCGTAATGGAACGCAGAGCGACGCCGCGCGTTGCTGCTGAAGCCGTCAATCACTCTGCAGATCAAGAGCGACCCACTTTACTCACGTGACTCGCAACCTTTATTTCCCACGAATGTCGTGTGTTTGTTTGAGCCGCCCTTCTTCACAGTGGACGGGGGAGTCAGCAGCAGCCGGCGGCCTCGTTTCAGGGAAACCCGCCACGTTAAAGTACACCAGCATTCTGCAGCCAAAGACTTAAATAGCACCAACCATTCTACATTTAAACTGCATTTTCCATCCATTAAATAAAATGGATTTACTTCAGATTCTCCATTAAAAGGCTTCATGTAATCACATGCTTCCCTGAGTCGGCCTTCACTGTATTGTTATTCAATTAGTGGGACTTGAATCATTGCTCGTGTCTCGACAGCCCAGGACGAGTGTGAGAAACGGCCCCCGAGAGCCTCCTGGAAGTGTTTCCACATTACAGCCGATGGATGAGACGGACGGCTGTTAAAGTTGAGCCAGGCGCAATAATGATCTGTGAGTTACTCAGCACAGTATGGATGTTTAGAGAATAAGACTTATCTGTTAGAACAAGTGTGCAGAGTGGAACCAATCGCTTCAACAAGCGTCCCCACATTGATGCTTTCCCAATGCATTATGGGAAAAGCTACGGACGGTGCGTCCGTAGCTGTGATCTCAGCTCGGCTCGTTTCTTTGATTGAGGGCGACTGAAGGACTCGAGGTTTCAGTATCGTTGATGACAAAGAACCTGAGGAGCTTTACTTTCTACTCACAAACGAGCTGACAACTAACAAGCGCTGTTCAATACTCAAATGAGGAGCACGATGAGGAGCACGATGAGGAGCACGATAAGGAGCACGATGAGGAGCATGATGAGGAGCACGATAAGGAGCGCCGTAAGGAGCATGATAAGGAGCACGATAAGGAGCACGATGAGGAGCACGATAAGGAGCACCGTAAGGAGCACGATGAGGAGCACGATAAGGAGCACGATAAGGAGCACGATAAGGAGCACGATGAGGAGCACGATAAGGAGCACCGTAAGGAGCACGATGAGGAGCATGATGAGGAGCACGATGAGGAGCACGATGAGGAGCACCGTAAGGAGCATGATGAGGAGCACGATGAGGAGCACGATGAGGAGCACGATGAGGAGCACGATAAGGAGCACCGTAAGGAGCATGATGAGGAGCACGATAAGGAGCACGATAAGGAGCACGATAAGGAGCACGATAAGGAGCACGATGAGGAGCACGATAAGGAGCACCGTAAGGAGCACGATGAGGAGCATGATGAGGAGCACGATGAGGAGCACGATAAGGAGCACGATAAGGAGCATGATGAGGAGCACGATGAGGAGCACGATGAGGAGCACGATAAGGAGCACCGTAAGGAGCATGATGAGGAGCACGATAAGGAGCACGATAAGGAGCACCGTAAGGAGCATGATGAGGAGCACGATAAGGAGCACGATAAGGAGCACGATAAGGAGCACGATAAGGAGCACGATGAGGAGCACGATAAGGAGCACCGTAAGGAGCACGATGAGGAGCACGATAAGGAGCACGATAAGGAGCACGATAAGGAGCACGATGAGGAGCACGATAAGGAGCACCGTAAGGAGCACGATGAGGAGCATGATGAGGAGCACGATGAGGAGCACGATGAGGAGCACCGTAAGGAGCATGATGAGGAGCACGATGAGGAGCACGATGAGGAGCACGATGAGGAGCACGATAAGGAGCACCGTAAGGAGCATGATGAGGAGCACGATAAGGAGCATGATAAGGAGCACGATAAGGAGCACGATAAGGAGCACGATAAGGAGCACGATAAGGAGCATGATGAGGAGCACGATGAGGAGCACGATGAGGAGCACGATAAGGAGCACCGTAAGGAGCATGATGAGGAGCACGATAAGGAGCACGATAAGGAGCACCGTAAGGAGCATGATGAGGAGCACGATAAGGAGCACGAT